>VDFB02213140.1:0-20922 GCA_007258455.2 Sequoia sempervirens | reverse complement strand
ACTGCACCACAGTGCACACTACTCCCCCTTACAAAAGCACCTATGCTTTCCATCATTTTCTCTTTCTCAAGACTTATCTCCCCCTTACTTTATATGGGTTTTTTAGTTAACTTCCTTTCCCCCTTTGACATCAATGGAAAATGGGAACATCCCCTTTAACATTAATCACACATGTATCTACTCTATAACTTCCTTTTCTTCTACTATAGTTTGTTTTCTTGACACCACGCCTGTAAACTACACATATCTTTTGAAACAGTTGACAAAGGAAAATACATGTATACCACACAATGACACCACTTACTCCCCTTGATTGCAACAACCAACAATTCTACTACCTACTCCCCCTGAGAGGTAGCCACCAACATCAGTCCAAAATAAGGAATGAATGTTGTAATTCACTTGATTGATGCATATTATTATGTATCTATTTTAAATGAGGGGTAATAACCTCTAACTTTTCCTAGAGATACTCAAAATTATCCTTAGGAAGATCTTTCATGAAGATATTTACAACTTGATCCTTTGTAGGCACATACTCTAGCTTCACCTCATTCTTTGCAACCTTCTCTCTCAAAAGGTGATACTAGATTGAGATATGTTTTATCGTTGAATGCATTACCAAATTCTTTGAAATGTTGATAACACTTGTATTATCACAAAAGATAGAAATAGGTTCATCATACACCACTCTAATATCCTTCAAAGTTTGCTTCAGCCACAACACCTGTACGCAAAAAGATGTTGCCACAATATATTTTTCCTCTATAATAGACAATGATATTTAATCCTACATTTTGCTTAGCTAGCACACCAACTTGTTGCCAAGAAATAATGCACCACCACTTGTAATTTTTTTGTCATCCACACAACCTACCCAATATTCATCTATATAAGCACTAAGAGAGAAATCAGTATCCTTTGGACACTACAAATGTTTTGGAGTTCCCTTCAAGTATCTGAATATTATCTTCACTACTGCCACATGTGTTTATCTAGTATCTTCTTGAAATTTAGCCACAAGACAAACTGCATGCATGATATCCATTCTAGTAATAGTTAGATACAACATTTCTCCAATCATTGATCTATACTTTCTCTGATCATCCTTAGGAGATTCATCACTCTTGCTTAACTTGCAACCAATAACGATAGGAGTACATACCGATTTAGAATATTATATTCCAAACTTCTTCAGCATTTCCTTGATATAATTGGATTGAGATATGAATATCCCTTTCTTTTTCTAATTGATTTGAAGTCCAAGAAAGAAATTCATTTTCCCAAACATAGACATCTCAAACTCTTTCTGCATCTCTTCTACAAATATCTTACACATACATTCATTTCCTCCAAAGATTATATCATCAACATACGCAACCACAATCAACATTCGATATTTTTCAACATTGAAATAAATATTACTATCTATGGTACCTTTATTTAATCCTTACTATAAGTACCTATCCAATCTTTCATACAAATCTCTAGGAGCTTGCTTGAGTCTATATAATTCCTTCTTCAATCTGCAAACCATATCAATATTATCTGATAACTGAAAGCCTTTCTATTGTTCAATATACACTTCTTTTTCCAATTCACCACTTAAGAATGTAGACTTCACATCCATCTAATAAAACTTGAAATATTATGTGCTATAAAAGCCAAAAACATCATAATCGCTTCCATTCTTGCCACTAGAGCAAATGTCTCCTCAAAGTCTATTCCTTCCACTTGTGAGAAGCCTTTACACACAATTCTTGCCTTATTCCTAACAACTCCTCTACTCTCATTTAGTTTGTTCCAAAATACCCACTTAGTTCTAATCACATTCCTTTTTTCAAGTCTTGGGACAAGTTCCCAAGTCTGATTCTTCTCAATATGTATTAATTCTTCTTCCATATCCTTGATCTAATATTCATCTTTGCATGCCCCAATCACTATTTTAGGTTTAATTTTGGAAATTAAATATAAGTTTACCTATTCTTCTATTCTAACAAATTTTCTTCTTGTCAATACACCTCTGCTTTTGTCACCAATGATCTGATATTCATAATGATTCATCTACACATACTTAGGGGGCTTAGGGATCCTTTACGGCGCTTCTTCCTCTTAAATCTACACTTCTTTTTCCTTACCTTAATCTTTTTCTTGTTCTATACAAGATGAATTATTTGATTCATGTTCATCTATCATCATTAAAATTTTATGTAAGTCTTCATCCTCTTTGACACTTGCACTTTCAACAATCTTTTTCAACCTCTTGTTGTAGCACCGGTAAGCCTTGCTTCTTTTAGAGTATCCAAAAAATATTCCCTTATTATATCTTGCATCAAACTTTATTAGGTTTTCTTCATCTCTTTTGATATAGAATTTGCTTCCAAACACTTTAAAATATTTCACAGTAGGATTTCTTCCATAACACAACTCATAGGGAGTCTTTGAACTATTTTTCCTTCCTTATGCTTTGTTAAGTATGTAGACTATAGTATGAATTTCTTCTCTCAAGTAGACATCTAGTATATTTTCTTCATTCGTCATTATCCTTTTTTCTTCTTGAAAAGTCCTATTCTTTCATTCCATAACTCCATTTTTTTGAGGGGTCCTAGGAGCTAACAAATGCCTCTTTATTCCATGATCTTCATAAAAATTATTAAACTCATTGGAGGTGAATTATCCACCTCTATTAGATCTTATACATTTTATTTTCATTTTGATTTAATTCTCTACCATAGCTTTGAATGCCCTAAACTTATCTAAATCTTCTAATTTTTCTTTGAGAAAAGTAACCCAAGTCATTCTAGAGTAATCATCAATTAATAGCATGAAATACCTATCACCTTGAAAACTTTTGATTTTGGTAGGTCCAAAAATATTTGTATCCACCAACTCCAAAGGATTGGTAGTAGACTTTTCTTTTACTTTGAAACTATTTCTATATTGCTTCCCAATCTAACATTCCTTGCAGACAACATTGATAAGCTTTGTAATCTTCAGAAGATCTCTCACAACTTGATTTGAGTTGATTCTCACTAGTATACCAAAATTGATGTGACACATTCTCCTATCTCATAGCCAACTCATTAATTTGAGTCATAAAGCACTAACCATTTTCACCCTTAAGTTGATAAAAATTACATTTTTCCTTCTTCCTGCTACAACCATAGTTTCATTTTCTTTTCTAGTCTCACAACCACCATCTTGAAATACAAGATTATATCCTTTTCTACACATTTGTCCTACACTTAGAATATTATGTTGGATTCCCTTAACATAAAGAACACCATTTGTATTATTCTTGCCATCAAAATTGATTGAACCTTTTCCACATATATTTGTGTATCTATCATCACCAAACTTAACTAAACCACCTTCAAACTTCTCAAGCTTAATAGACTTACTCTTATCACCTGCCATGTGATTTTAGCATCCACTATCAATGATCCAGTTTTTCTTCTCTTCTCTAGCATGAAAAGCAATCATGATTTCTCCTTCAATGTTATGACATGTTTCCAAAGAATTTTCCCTCATACATATCTTAGAGTTAGTATAATTAGTTCCATCATTTAGAGCCATAAACAATCATTCATTATCCTCATAATTAGGGCAATTAGATTCATCATCAGATATATTGGCATCTTCTTTAACATAAATTAATTGATTTACCTTTATTCTCCTTAGGTCTATCTCTTGAAGCATTGATAGGACATCTTGAAGCATAATATCCAATTTTTCCATAGTTAAAACATTTGAAAGGTAACTTACCTATGTATTTTCCAGTTCCCTTTCTCAATTTCCTCCCAAAGGTTGCTTCTAACTCATCAAATTCATTTGAGTCAAATTCCTCATTCTTCTCTACTTTTCCAACTTTAGAAGCAATTCCCATTTTTGAATCACTTGGACCAAACTCTCTTAATTCAAAAGTAGTTAATGCACCAAACAACTGATCTCTAGAATAATTATTTAAATTTTGAACTTGTTCAATAGCATAAACCTTTATGACTATAGGATTTAGTAAGAGTTATTAGTACCTTCTTTACCACCTCATCCTCTTTTATCTTTCGACCAAGGCCTTTGATAAAATTGAAAAATTTGTCCACTTTGGGCAAGTAGCCTATAATATCTTCATCTTCTGTTATCCTTAGGTTTTTAAACCCAATCTTTAGATTTTGTATCTTTGCTTGCATGACCTTATCATCTCCTTCATAGATACTTTCCAACATTTTCCAAATTTCACCAATATTTTTAAGAATCGTAACTTTCACAAGTTCTGAATTAGAAAGACTACTCAAAAGAGAATACCTTTCTTTTCCATTATTCTCATATGCCATAATTTCATCCTCAATACTCAAACCATTTGTAGGAATTGTATATCCAATTTCAATAGATTTCTAAACTCCAAACCCTAGATAATATGGAAAGCTTCCATCCTAGTCTTCTAGAATGCATAAAGAAATCCATCAACCAAAGGAGCCTCTTCTTGTGCACCATCCCATATCTACCTAAAGTGATTAAAATTTATTCTATGGAACCTTGCTCTGATACCAATTTTTGAATGCACAAGACAACTCAGAGGGGGGGTGAATCAGTTGTACATTAAAATATCAAAACCCTTAACATTTAGATTTAGTATTAGTCTCTTAAACCCTTAACAACTATTAAACCCTTATCATGCATTAGAAGAATGTAAACATGAAAATTAAAATAGAAAACACATCCAAACCTTGAGAACCTCCAACTTTGCATGGAAAGGCCAGAAGGAGAAACCACGGTGAGATTGAAACAAAGCATAAAATGAAATTACAAGCACGAGATACAATAGAGGCTCCATTACTTAATGTGCTACTAGATTAGAAAGAAGAAGATAGAAGATTGTTACAATGAGAAATCCATCTCAGAGCAACACTGCTTCACTAAAAATTTCACACTCTCTATAGAATGTAGACCCCTACTCACTGCCAAACCAATAGTTTTAGGGATTAAAGCTCATACTACATTTCACACTTTCACACTTCACATCTCAACACTTCACATCATATACAACAATAATACATCCTCCATCAAATCATCACTCATATATACCATCCTCAACCTTTAAAATAATTCACAAGGTTGGCTATGCACCTCAAACGTGCAAATTCAAATTAGGTTGGCATCGAAACATTCCCATGATGGTGATGAATGAAGGTGAACCACAAGGCACCTTAAATTGAACCCAAATAAAAGCAGACACACCATGCCACACTTTCACAAACACTAAAGAATATCTACAATTAGTGTAAACACCCAAGGTCAGTCAAACCTGTGTTAACATCATTAAACAATTAAGTACACACTTCTTTTAATCCAAAGATGAATCAATAAACACATACATCATTTGAAAATAATTTGAAATATTCTATCAACACCCCAAAATCCAATAAATCCTTTGCAACAATTTTGACCTAAAGAGCACACTCATCTTGTACACCCAACTGACCTTCCACATACTGTAACACCTGAATCCAACCTCCCAGAGCACCAAACCACAAATAACATAGGTCAAAGATAGATATGAGAAATATAAGTAAACCCTTAGATCTACAAGACCAAAAAACAAACTATGGAGAAATACAGAGCAAAATTGTTTCTCCCATACAACATTACTTTCTTAGTTCACACACTAGTGAACACAAATTTCTATGCATAATGATCTAGAACAAGAAAAATTGGATAAAACACCTCTGAACACCTTTGATCAACATATCCAAACCACATAGGAAGATCTTCAGCCATGAAGAAATGCAGAGTAAAACACTAAACACCACTCTACCACACTAAGCACACTTCACCACACTATTTCCTCTTTTATTTAAATTTTCTCAAAAGCACCTAGAAACAAAGAACGAAAAGTACAAACTCAACATTTGAAACACCTTCTCAGCATCTCAACCACACAAGAGGTTGAACATCACCAACACATGATCATCAAAGCAATACTAGAGGTTGACATCAATGATACTAATAATGAAAACATAATGCAACCAATCAAAGCATCTCCATAGGTTGACATCAATGCAAAAAAAGAAGTTTGTTGACATTAATGAAAACCCAAATTTCCAACATATACTCCCCCTAACCGATATATACATGTATATATGAGAGTAATAAAATCCAAAAATTTGACCAACTACCCCTAATAGTGCTATCCATCAAACTAGATCAAAATTGGAACTGAAATATCATCTTCTAACATCTACATATAGACAATGAAGTCTGGAATGCTTAAAAATAAAAAAGAAATATACACAAATCAATTGGAAGAAGATTGAACATTGGTGTATAACACTTACAATTTTTCAAGGTGTGTCTTTTAGACCTTTTTACCATCTTCTTAGTGAATCTTTTCCAATCCAAGCATGCAGTTCATAGCCTCAAACTCCATGAGGAGTTCTTCACCTTCATTCAAAGTATTAAGTACCAAATTTAAATTGATTTATTTCTCCGCACTAGTTTGAGCACTAGATATAGATGTGAACTTTGCATTCACCAGGTCTTTGAGCTATCCAAACTATTGGAAGAATGAAGAACATACCCTCTATTTTGGTTGTCATTTATGCCAACATTGGTTTGTAACTATCTATATCATGATCTGGAAATCTTTTCAATAAGAAGAATCTCAATATTTTGATCAAATGCGTCAGCTATAGGTGTGTTCAACATACATTTTTTGTGATTTGGTTGGTCTATTATGGTGACAATACTTCTATGTTCTTTTGGCTGACAAGGTGTATTTTCAGTGTGTGTGTTTCTCTTTAGGTCCGGGCTGACCTAACTTGTGGACATGTTTTTCTTTGTATGATAAAGGAAATTTTTTACTAAGCCGACAAGATCCTTTTCGTATTTTAAGTATCCCTTTATTTAGGCCGACTCTATGAATTATGAAAGAAAATGTCTGCATATATCTATGATGGTCTAAGTGATGAAAAGAGAGAGAAGTGATAAAAAAAGTTGTGTGTCAAGGGTTGTAATGTGAAGCTACAGATAATAATTTTGTGTATCGATAACCAGAGCAAAAATCTAGTGCTTAACCAAAACTGCTACTAGCACTATGTAGGTGCACTTTTATAGTTCATTTTGGCAATGAGCCTACAACTCTTGTACTTCAGTGTTTATCCATATTATGTACTCAGGTTGTGATCCTTTTAAGGAAAATGAGTCCTAGTAGTGAGCCCCATAATATTTTGTAACCAGTTATAATATATTGTGAGTTAATTATCACTGTGGTTTTTCCCACTTTGGGTTTTCCATGTAAAAATCCTTGTGTCTATGTGTTATAACTTTATTTATGTTTTGGTTCATCATAGCTATTAAATGTGGGTTATTAATTGGATGGTTAATAGTTAATTTTATCTACCGAATACTGATTCACCCCCTCCCAGTATTCTAGATATTCAACAATTGGTATTAGAGCTTGGTTCCTTGGAAGAAGTCTGATAGCTTAAGGAAGGTACCAAAAATTAAAAACATGGCTAGAAAATAATATCTGGTCCTCCAGAAGAAAACTCTATATCCAGAAAAATAAATGTTTCCCTTGAGGAAATGAACACAAGTGATGATGAGAAAGAAATCTCAAAAGTAAATTTGAAGGAAGTAAATGAGTGTATCAGAAAATTGAGAGAGCAGATCAAAAGATTCAAAGACAAACAAAGAATTCAGTGATCAGCTAAAAAAATCCAATGAAGATATTATTGGACTAAAAGTGGAAATAGAAGAAAGAAAGTGAATTGAGGTATGTCAAAAAGTTGATATCTAGATTAAAGTTAATGAATGCACAAAGCTTGAACAAGAAGTAATAACTCTAAAAGCTGATCTAAAAAAAGTGAAAGCACATGAAGAAAGATTCAAGACAAGTTATACAAAGCTTGATGACTTAATTTCATCTCAAAATATTGCAAAGGATTAAAGTGGTCTAGGACTCGAAGAAGGACAAAAATCAAAGACCAACTGATCTACAACAAAGTGGACAATCAAAGGAAACCTCAAAGGAATTCTTATCAAATCAAGGACCGAAGGATCAATATCGGAAGGATCTCCATCTAGTAGCCTAATGCTCAAAGGTATCCATGTTTTAATGGCTTTTGTTAATCATGCAATAAATTTGGACATGGAGTAACAAAGTGTAGAAGTATGATGAACCAAAATAGAATAAGATAGAATGTTGGATTTTTTGGTGGAAAATTCTATGTTTGCAACAAGGTTGGGCATAAATCTATAGAATGTAAAAGTCAGATTATGATGAATAAGTTCAATACCAGAAGGAGTTTTCACTCTTTTCAAGGCTACTGTTACATATGGAACATTTTTGGACATAAATCTAATTAGTGTAGGATAAGGATGAATAAAAACTCTCCTAATCAAATATTTGTTGTATGCCACTCTTGCAAAAAATCTGGACATATATCAAAATTCTGTAAGAGCAAAGTTGGGAAGAAACTGAATCTAGAATAAAAGAACAAATCTATGAACAAGATAAATCCTGATGAGGTAAGGAAAGAAATTGCAAGGACTTGGAAAAATAAAGAAGAACCTAAGGATAAGGATAGAACTAATGATCCTATATTTACATCCAGTGTAGATACCCTTCCTATGAACTAAATCCAATAATGGCTTTAGGGGGAGTAGTAGAAAAATATATCAAGCCCCCAATTTTTGAGGTGTCTTGTGATGACACGAAGACAAGTGATATAAATCTCTATTTTTATGGTGTTGAAGAAATTTTTGGCAGAAATCAAGTAAGTAAAGAAAATTGTAGAGCTCTTTTTATGGTCTACAGTGTGTGTAACAAAGTAGTTAACAAATTTTAAGTGGAAAAGAAATAAATGAAAAATTAGGGAAAAATGATAAATATCAAAGAAAGACACTAAGTTAAAGAAAGAACATTTGTGCAAAAGTTATGTGAAGGAGTGCAAGCTGAAGCACGAAAGAAGCAACTCTGAGTATCATATCGTGAAACCCTAGTTCTTGGTGATTTAAAATGTATTCTCTATTATTTTGAATTCCTTTTTTTTTGAAGTTGAATAAGTATTTTGATAAAATCATTCAAGAGTGTTTTTGAGAAATATGGCCATTCCTACTACAGTGGAAATTTCTAAGAGGCCCCAACCAAATTTTAGAAGATGTCCATGGAAGGTGTACGGAAACAATAAAATGGGTGCATTTTTAGACATTCCAAGCAATGTATTACCCACTGAAAACCCAAGACTATATATTTGTGGGAAGCTCAAAGAATTTGATCGCCATGAGCTGAAAGAAATATGGGATAATGAGTTGACTGATGATTTACTATTTAAGGTAGAATATGAAAACCTAGTTCAGATGAAGTTGAGTGTTTGGAACTGGTTTCCAAAATTTTCTAGTGAAAGTGATGCAAAATTTGTTAGGATGGCTCTAAGTAGGATTCACCACAATCTTGTGTGTGTAAGAGAAATAAGAGTTATCAATAAAGAAGAAATTCATGTAGTTACTAGTCTCTGTGACATCGGTACCATTCCAGTTATAGTTGAGTGTTTGGAATTGGTTTCCAAATTTTTCTAGCAAAAGTAATGCAAAATTTGTTAGGATGGCTCTAAGTAGGATCCACCATAATCTTGTGTGGGTAAGAGAAACAAGAGTTATTAATAAAGAAGTAATTCATGTAGTTACTAGTCTTTGTGACATTGGTACCATTCTAGTTATGAAAGTAGTGAAAAATGATGAGGTCACAAGGTTAATTGGAGCTAAGTTTGATGGAAGATCCTTAACAATGAAAATTATTACAAACCTTGCAGTCAAATATGCAACAAATATGATTGGAAAAAAGGTCTGATTCACAAATAGGGAAAACATTGTTTCTGCCACAACAATTAACACAACCTATGAAATGGTGGTAAATGGAAAGGAATTTGATCTCTGTGAGCTGATAAGAATGCAAATTATGGAAAATTTGAGTATGACCAAGGTGAAGAGATATGTCTTTAAGATTTTGAAATCTTGTTATCTTCCTATTATTTTATTTTTCTAAAAGGAGCTACACAGGAAGGAAAAGAATATAATATGGGACAGCCACGGGCCAGTTGCTCATCCAGTTAGTGATTATCTGCATAGTCTACAAAGGAGACTTTAGGGCACAATAAAATGCCCTATAACCTTCTTTATGAGTATTTTAGAGAAATGCAAGAAGAGAAAGGATTCCAAGAAGACTAGTGAAAAGTAGTGAAAGGAAATAGAATTTCTTGTTTCTATTGATGAATGCATCATTAGTGATGGGAGCCAATGTTCATTGGATTGAACCATTGGGTTATGAGAATAAAAGAGAATCGAGGGAAAAGGATACATTGAAGTTTTTGGCTAGTCCCAAGCACCCTTCTCTACCTAGATTAAGATAAATATATGGAGAGAAATCTCTTTTGAAATTCACTTAGAATTTTCTGCATCTAAATGTAGATAGAAAGTTGAAGCTTTCTTAAAAAAATTAGCATATACTAAGGATGACATAGAGCACGACTAAGGAGGTCCTTGATGAAAGGAAAAGACAAATTTGTGGATCTACCCATTGGACCCAAAAATTAGGAGAGGGCTATCCTCTAGTGCTACACCAACACCAATTACAACTAATATTGCTAAAGGAAAAAGAAGAACAAAGTATCCTTGCATCTATTGATATTATTTACTCCCTGCTAGCCCTAGCACCGGGGTATCAGGAAAAGGACTTATCTACTACTACACCATCCTACCACTTGGGAAGAAGAAGAGTGGAGGAAAAGGCTTATAGGAAAGGGAGTAGAAGTGATGCTGTTAAAGAAGAAAATGAGCTTGGTCTTGAAGAGAAGCATCATCTAAAGAGAAATAGAAAACACAGTACTTCTAGTGGAGGAATCAAAACCAATGTAGATATATCCAATGATGAGGAAACAAAAATTGAGGAAGATGCCTACCGAATTCATGTGCATGAAAATAAGAATGAAGAAGGCACATTTGACCCTGTGGAAACCATGCTCAGCTCTTCCCAGTAAGAAATCATCCACCATTGGTTCTTGGAACCTTAGTTAATCACATGATTGATAATTAACTCATGGCTACGATCGAGTTATATGATGAGGTTGACAATGAAGGAAAATAAAAAAATTTAAATGTCTTTTCTCAGTACATTGTTATCTGTAATATAAACATGAACTCCATACAATAAAAATTCACTGAAAATGTGTGGAATGAGTTAGTACTGAGAAGGAAAGAAGCCTTAAAAATTGAAGACAAGATGAGAAGAGAAGCTGTAAAATTTGTTAGTTCCACTTAGTCAAAAATAGAAGTTGCAAACCTATTAAAAGAATGTTCTACAATGTTTAGAGTTAAGAAAAGGGTTAACATGTTGATGGCCAAGGAAGAAAAGTATTTTGAAAAAGTAAGGAAAGAAACTCATGATGTAATTATGCAATTAGCAAGGATTCATGGGACAAGAACCAGTTCTTCATCTTACACTACTTAGAATTAGGAACCTATTATAGTTACTACAGTAATGATAATCTTGTTTTAGAAACTATTGATGAGACACTTGGTGCTCTGGAAATCCCTGCCCCTCAAATGGACATAGATGAAATTGCTAGTAAGAGGTCTGATGATCATCATAAAGATCAATCCAATGAAAATAGAAAAGAACATTAGGAACATCAAGAACCCTCTAGGAATAAAGAATAGGAAAATCAAGATGAAAAAGAAGGAAATAAAGACAAAGAAAGTGATAAAGATAAGGATGATGAAGACAAAAGGAAGAAAGAAAACAAAAAGCCATCTGGTGATGAAAGTGAAAAAGAAAAAGAAGAAGAAAAGAAGGAAGAAGAAGAGAAGGAAGTCATTTTGACTGAAGGTGAAATTATCAAAGGCCTTGAATCATCAAAGCAATCTAGAGAATCATCCAAAAACACTTAAAGGTCTTCTCTCCAAATTTTTTTTAATCCAACCTGTACTTCCACCTTAGCTAGTCAAATTGCCATCTCATCCAAGAGTTGTGGATTTGACAAAAATCACACCTAGTGATAGAATGAGGCTATGTAACACCTTCATTATATATATTATACAAGAGGCTTCAAAGTCATATCAAATATGCAATGAGCTAATAAATGAGGCTATCAAAACTCTACAAGAGATAGCCCCTGGTGCTACTCTAGACAACTGTCTAGCCCTGATTGAAAATATGAAGCTTATTGTTGATTCTATTAAAGAATACTCATCCAATCTTAAGATGAAGACTGCAAAAGAAGTAGAGATGAACTTACTCAAGAAAAGGTTTCTATTTTTGCAAGATAAGTGTACTATTGCACATGACAAATCTTTGAAAATTCTGAGAAAGGTAAGAGATTATGATGAATAAGCTCAACTTTTATCTGTTTACTGCATGAAATGGCTAGAAGCCACTCAAGGTATTAAAGATCTAATGGAATCAATAGAGACTCAACTTTCTAATACCTCCAAAGATTAGAAGATTTCAAATGATAGAAGATATGTCAGATGGATTTCTATTGCATATTTACAAGACAAGTTCTTTATCCCACAGAGGCATAAGGAAGATGTTATGAGGTGGTATGCCCAACTTGGAGGCATAAGGAAGATGTTATGAGGTGGTATTCCCAACTTGGAAATATAGTCATGTCTAGACATATTATTGTGTCACATGCTCTGATGGAGGTTGAAAAAATTGAGGAAATGAATGTTTCTCCATCCACTCTGGAAGAAGGAGAAGAATGCTTGGTGGAAATAGAATCTCTACATAAAAATATTTCTTAGGAAAAATGTATATGGGATGATGGAAATCTTGCTTGTGAGGCAATCCTTAAATAATTACAAGGTTCCCTAATACTTGAATTTGAAGTGTTTCCATGTCCTTTTTCCTTGATGTCAAAGGGGGAGAATAAAAAGATAAAGATGAAATGAATAATTTTGTACATATGTTAGGTGATGTTGTGCATACTTTTTGTTTTGAAGAAAGTTTCATTTTTGGCACATGTTGCCATCAATGAAAAAGGGGGAGATTTTTGGAACAATGAAGAAGGTAGTTTTGGTTGTCATTGATTCCAACATTGGTTGGTAACTATCTATATCATGATTCAGAAATATTTACAGTAAGACAAGTCTCAATATGTTGATCAGATGTGTCAACTATAGGTGTGTTCAACATACCTTTTTTGTGATTTGGTTGGTCTACTCTAGTGACAATTCTTTTGTGTTCCTTTGACCAAAAAGGTGTATTTTTTAGTTGGTGTGTTTCTCTTTAGGTCTGGGCTGACCTAACTTGTGGACAACACATTTCTCTCTGTATGATAAATGAAATTTTGTACTAATCCAACAAGATCCTTTTTGTATTTTAAGTATCCATTTATTTAGGCCAACTCTATGAATTATGAAAGAAAATTTCCACATATATCTATGATTTCCTAAGTGATGAAAAGAGAGAGAAGTGATAAGAAAGTTGTATGACAAGGGTTGTAATGTGAAGCTATAGATAAGCATTTGGTGTATCGACAACTAGAGCAAAAATATAGTGCTTAATTAGAACTGCTACTAGCACTATGTAGGTGCACTTTTATAGTTCATTTTGGTAGTGAGCCAACATCTTTTGTACTTTGGAATTTAGCCATCTTTTGTACTTAGGATGTGATCCTTTTAAGGACAGTGAGCCCTGGCAGTGAGCCTTATAATATTTGGTAACCTGTTATAATATATTGTGAGTTAATCCTCACCGTGGTTTTTCCCACTTTGGGCTTTACACGTAAAAATCCTTGTGTCTATGTGTGATAAATTTCTTTATGTTCTAGTTCATCATAGTTGTTAAATGTGGGTTATTAATTGGATGGTTACTAGTTAATTTTATCTATCGAATACCTATTCACCCCCCTCTCAGTATTTTGGATATTCAACACAAATTGCACTATGGTCTTTTCTCTTTGCTCCTATAGTTGGAAGAATTGTTCGTGTATATTTTCAATAGCTGCTCTGGTGGATCCATTTGTATTTTTTGCTAGATCATAGGCACCATATTCCTTATCAATATGGGACTCAATAGAGTCCATTTGACTTTAATATTCTTGGTTGAAATGGGCCACTTCATACAAAATTAAAATAACACCTTGTCCTCATCAACACAAGTCTACACATCCTTAAGGTTGTTCTAACATTTATTATGTGTAGTAGAACAATTCTCTATTATATCCATCAACCTTCTCTCATTCATCGGCTTACTCACTTATTTCTCCAATATTTCCTCAAGTTCACTAGAGTACTCTTTTAGAAGAATCAATCAAAATATTCAAAATTATGTATGCTGAATAATAAGATATCAATACTTACATTGGGTATGCTCTCCTACACTATCTTCACTGCTTCATCTATTAAATCCATGCTCTTCTAATGTGTTTGTAAAATTTCTTTCTTGGTGGAGGTATGGAATTCATTCCCCAACTATAATTTATGTAGGGGAGTCATTTTTTCCATGTCTACTTTTCCTTGCTACATTGGGTTTTGCAATATCTAGGCAAAAAAAAAGCTAGTATTGGAGTTGCATGCTGAATAGGATCTTTAAGGAATCTCCAAAGGTTCTGAAGGATTCTCCTACCAACTTCTCATCCACACCTTTCTTTTCCAAATCCTTTTACTTGTCACCAATGATGTCTTCTACTTTTTCTTCATTCTACTTAGCATTGCCAAGATCTTCCTCATCCTTCTTTATCATCTACACTCAAATTCTTCTCGCTTGTGGCCTTAGCCTTCACTCTCTTTTTTTTGTGTGGAACCTTGTTGCTTTACTGAAGGAACCTTTTCCTTTACTGGTGCACTCTGCTATTTTGTTGGAGCACTAGTTGAATCCTTTCTCTTCGTTCTACTGGTAGAGGGAAAATTCCTAGAGGACTTGGGGGAAATCAAAGAGGGTGTAGATGTTTGACCATATCTTCTTGTATTGGATGCACCTCCTAGAGAGACAAACATGCTTTTGGCTTTCTCCAATTATTTCTTTGAAAGGCCCATCATCTCTGCAACCTGTATAGTCTTTTTTTGAATAAATTTCTTTATTTTTTTTCTCCCTTTGATGCATGTGCACCTCCATAAACTTCTCCTCATATGTACCATATATTCCTTCAGAGGTTTCTTTAGGATTTCTTAACATATGGTAAGCTAGACCAACAATTACATCCTCCACAACTTCATATCCCATTTTTGGGATCCACATAGTCCTAGGATCAACAACCTCCGTTATGCAAGAGTCCTTGATCACCATGAAAATGATGTCATTCTTGTACTTTTCCACCACATTCTCAAAATTATTTCTCTATCTTGCATATTTTCTTGGAAGTTTAAAGAATCCCCATAGTTCCTTCTTCTATGTGTCTTCATCTCCTAATCTCAACAAGTGATCTTTGATTTGATGTGCCATAGGTCTCTCCTTCAACCATACTATGTTTCTAGTTTTGAGAACCTCAATAAGAAAGTAGGAAATAAAACAGTTAGTTAAGGTATCAAACTTGAATGGGTACCAAGAGTTCTTGGTCTTTTGAAAAATTTCTAGGAGTTTCTCCCTCAACAACTGACACAAATCATAGTTAGCACCTTTCTTTACCATCTCATGTGCAATGTTGATGGTGGTGGTAGAAACATAATTCTCTCTATTTGTCAAATCTATATTATACCCTATTACCATTGTTGCATATTTCACCATAGGGTCTCTAACGTCTTTCATTGTTAGAGCTCTGTTGACATACCGTGCACTTGTCAACTCCATCACCATTTCATTCTTCACCAATTCGAGTGTTGGAATTGGTTTGATTGAGGATAATCCTATAACATCTCTAATTACCTCCTGGTTGATTATATGTGGAATATCCAACCACATAATTTTTTTATGAATTCTACTTAGGGTGTATTTGAACAAATCTTCCATGTAGCAAAAGATAGAGAAATTTTTCTAGACATTGAGCTTCTTCTTCACCAAACTCTCAAACTTGGATTTTCATTTAAATTGATCTCTAGTGAGTTCTTTAAACCACACATATCCTAGTTTAGAGTGATCATACTCATCCAATTTAGTATGAATGTATATTCTAACATCTTCTCTGTGCAACATGCCATACAAAATGCTCAAGAATGCACCATCTAGATCAATCATCTTCAAATACTCATTTATAAATGACTTATAAATATGTTAAATCACTTATAAACCTTTTTTTTAAATAACCTAATTCACATTGAATACACCGATTTGAAGTTAGGAAAAAAAATTATAACCCTAACTATAATGCAAAATCACCTTTGATTACTTTGTAAACTTTTGCATCTTGATATTTTCCACTAGTGCTTTCACTAATAGGTCAAGCATATCGAACTACATCTCATATCCTCATGTTGAAAGTATCAACACCATATCTTTGGCAGAGGCTTAATGATCATTTTTTAAAACTCCCCTTGAGCCAAAGCTCTTAACTTAGTTTTTAGAGAAAATATCTACACCAAAAGTTGGCACATACTCATCCTTAACTTCACTCTCTTCCTTATTTCTCTAGATCTTATCCATCTCTTTCTTCATCTCTACCACATCAACCTTTTTCACTAGATCATTCTTCTTTACTAGATTATTCTTCTTCACATTCTTGCTTCTACAAAATTTAGCTATATGTATAGGTTTATTACAATTGTAACAAGTGACAACATTTTCAACAAGCTTACTTCCAACCATTCTAGATCTACATTGATTATTTTTGTTCCCAAATCCATTGCATGTATAACAGTAGCCATTGAAAGATTGAAATATCATCCCTTTGTTATAACCATTCATCATTTTATTTCTATATTCACTAGCTCTATGACCAAGTCTATTGCATGTAAAGAACTGACTAGGAAATGATTGAATATTATAATTCATTATGCTTCTACATTCGATAAAATTATGTTCAAACTTATTGTAGGAATAACATTAACCATTAAAATATGGGTACCTTTGTGCATTTGGTTGTCTGATTGGTGGTCTTTTGAAGTTTTTCCTATGTTTCTAGACCTAGTTTCCATTGCTCTTCTTGTCCTCAATCTTCTTTTTAGTTCATTGTTCTTTTTAATAGTTGGTGTCTAATCTACCTTTGCAATTTCTCCTTTTTCAAACCCTCATTCGCCTCTGTGTTTAGAATTATCATGATTTGTAATCATTACATCAAGCATTATATAGATCATCTTGAATTTGTATTCCTGAATCTATATTTTCTCTAGATATGATATTAATGTTGTTGTAAAGATGGTTTTCGTTGCACAAAAAGATCGACATGTTAATACCTGATACAACCGCCAAAGTTAATGAATTCATGGGAGGTGGTTAAGCCATGTCATGAACCAAAGCGCTCAATTTGGTGCAGGAGCACCTATTTGATCACATGCCTCCATGAATCCATATTGAGTAATTTGTTCCATTTTTATGTTTTGAGATTTTAATAAGCCCAAGAGGCCACCTTTGTGGTGTTATAGGTCATAGGATGTTGTTCATTTCTCATATATTGTAAAAATTGTCAAAAGTGCAAAACTAGGTAGATGAAATGTCATTAAGGTGTTTTGTCAACACACTAATCAAAAGGTGGTTGCAAATAGTTGGTTTGGGTTGAAAATGTATAAATAAACCCTCAAAACTCGAATTGGGGGTTGGAGACATTATTTTTGAAGTTAAATGAATGGCAACCTCAAGTTTGGTATGCATTTTCTGATTTTTACATTGTTACCAGATTGAAGTTGTGATTTGTACGGCCTAGTATGGACTCAAATGATAGAGTATCATATATTGATGGAAATATATCTATTTCTAGTTTCCAATTCTTTTTGTCTCATTGAATTTCATCGAGTTTTGTGGAAGATATGAATATTTTGGTGAGACTGCCTTTTCTAACAATATTGTGCAGAATTTACAGTCTAAAGAAGTGTGATGGTACGGAATTTAAAGTCTATATTTTGGATCTAAAACCAATTGGATTTTGTTTCCATGTGAATCTAATTTCATTTGATTCAACTCTCATCAAAATTAATTAAGAATTGAATGAGTTATGAATATTTTTGTGAGGGCAGGTCTGAACCCTACCTAGGGTTTGCAGTTTTGGGAAAAATACAATAACTTTCATTTCAACCGTTGGATCTTCATAAGAATTGGAGGAAAATACTATAACTATGTTTTATTTAATCTCACCAGAGGGATTGGCTTCATTATTCATTTTTTAGAAGTTATTAATGACTGTTCATGAGAATAAATTGTGGGCTGCCATAGCTATGTTTTCAATGTGATATACAATGCCTAATAACATGTGTTATATAAATATTGTTTTGGATTATTATTGAAGGTTTGTGAGATGTGTTGTGAATCCTCATAGCTCTGCATCAAATTGGTATCAGAGCCTAGAAAAGATATGGGCTGGTGAAGTTTTTTGGTTTTGTGTTGGTGTTTGTGGTTGTGTGTTGTACAGGTTGAGGAAGAAAACCTGATTGCCTAGGTGTGGCAAAGTGAAGTGGAAGCAAGGAGAGACTTGCTTGTGGAGATGGATTTGTTGAGAAGATTGGAAAGATATTTGCAGGCTGAGGATTCAAGAAAGAAGGAAAGAGAGGAAAAAGAGTTAAGAAAGAAGGAAAGAAAGAAAAGGATAAGGCAAGAGAAGATGGACAAAGAGATTGCTGAGTTGAAGGGAGAATTGAAAAGACTTGAAGAAGAGTTCCAAGAATCCATGATGAAGATGGAACAAATGATGAAACAAGATACAAGTTGGCATTTGACATTGAAAAGGAAGATGGTTTGGCCTATAAAGAAGATTATGAAGAAACAAAGAAAACAAAAGAAGGCAGCAAATTCAGTCAAAGATGAAGAAGAAGATTTATGGGCACAATATGTAGCTATTGAAGAAGAATGGAATAGTAAGGTTGGTGATGGAAAATTCAAACAAGAGGAAGAAGAACTCATCAAGGTAGAAGAAAGCAAGGAAATTGAGGTTGAAAGTGAATTGGTGTCAAGATTGGATAAGTTGGTTATGGGTGAAGAGGAATTTGAAGTACAAGAAGACAAGGAGGAGACCTCAAGGTCTCTATATTTTGTTTCTAATTTTTCCTTGGACTATGTATGTGCAGGTTATGAAGGACAAAGTGAAGTGTTTGATGATATGATAGAGTTTTGGGACTTCCAAGTTGCAGGGATGCTTGATAGAAGAAGGCATAAGAAGAACAAAAGGAAGAAAAGACAAAATCTGATTGAAAATACAAAGGACAAGGTGCAAAGTAACTGGAAGACTAGGAAGAAGATAATTCAAAGGGGCTTGAATTCTTTTGCCCTCGGGAGTTTGGTGCAGGAGCACCTATTTGATCACATGCCTCCATGAGGCCATATTGAGTAATTTGTTCCATTTTTATGTTTTGATATTTTAATAAGCCCAAGAGGCCACCTTTGTGGTTTTATAGGTCATAGGATGTTGTTCATTTCTCATATATTGTAAAAATTGTCAAAAGTGCAAAATTAGGTAGATGAAATGTCATTAAGGTGTTTTGTCAACAAACTAATCAAAAGTTGGTTGCAAATAGTTGGTTTTGGTTGAAAATGTATAAATAAACCCTCCAAAACTCGAATTGGGGGTTGGAGACATTATTTTTGAAGTTAAATGAATGGCAACCTCAAGTTTGGTATGCATTTTCTGATTTTTACATTGTTACCAGATTGAAGTTGTGATTTGTACGGCCTGGTATGGACTCAAATGATAGAGTATCATATATTTATGGAAATATCTCTGTTTCTAGTTTCCAATTCTTTTTGTCTCAGTGAATTTTATCAAGTTTTGTGGAAGATATGATTATTTTGGTGAGACTGCCTTTTCTAACAATATTGTGCAGAATTTACAGTCTAAAGAAGTGTGATGGTACGGAATTTAAAGTCTATATTTTGGATCTAAAACCAATTGGATTTTGTTTCCATGTGAATCTACTTTCATTTGCTTCAACTCTCATCAAAATTAATTAAGAATTGAATGAGTTATGAATATTTTTGTGAGGGCAGGTCTGAACCCTACCTAGGGTTTGCAGTTTTGGGAAAAATACAATAACTTTCATTTCAACCGTTGGATCTTCATAAGAATTGGAGGAAAAGACTATAACTATGTTTTATTTAATCTCACCAGAGGGATTGGCTTCATTATTCATTTTTTAGAAGTTATTAATGACTGTTCATGAGAATAAATTGTGGGCTGCCATAGCTATGTTTTCAATGTGATATACAATGCCTAATAACATGTGTTATATAAATATTGTTTTGGATTATTATTGAAGGTTTGTGAGATGTGTTGTGAATCCTCATAGCTCTGCATCACAATTGCACAACACAAGGAGACCAAGGGTGCATACCTTGAAACAATACCCCAAAGATGGCGTGGGGGTTCGAACTGATGACAGGATATGATACTAATTGTTGCATAGATGGTTGTCGTTGCACCAAAGATTGACCTGTTAATGCTCGATACAATAACCAGAGTTAATGAATCTATGGGAGTTGGTTAAGCCATGTCACGGACCTAAGTGTTGCGTTTTACAACAAAAGGAGACCAAGGGTGCACACCTTGCAACAAAGGTCATAACTTCTTGTTCAATATTTGAGCATTCTTTTGATTTGTCTTTTAGTTTAGTGTTTAGGTAGTCTTCCACTCTTTTACTTTCTTCAATGTAGAATTTTAGGTTGGGAATGATGTCATTTGATTGCTTAAAATCTTTGATCCTATTTATAGCTTTCTTGAGTTTTTCTCTCAATATCTTAATACATTCATCTACATCACTAAAAGATCCTTTTCAGATCTCTATTCTCAAATTCTTCTTTATCCAAATCATCCGGTAGAAGATTTAGTTCTCCTTCCATATCAACAATGCAAT
>VDFB02213139.1:0-21718 GCA_007258455.2 Sequoia sempervirens | reverse complement strand
CTTTTCCAAGTTCGTTGCTTGCATTCTCCCTTCATTGGCCTTAAGAGCCTTTGGGTGGAGGTGGTAATACTTCATTCCTCTCCCTTGTGATTTGATAGAGTAGCATTTGTCTTTTTTAGTGTTCATTGCACTTCTTATCTTCTTTATCGTATCTTTCTACTTCATTGATTTTTGGTTGTCCATGGAGGTGGAAACACCAAAGCGGGGGTCTGACTAAGGCAGGCCCCTATACAACCCCAACAATTTTCCCCTCTTTCTTGTGTGTAGGTGAACATGTGTGTGGAGCTAGCTAGCGAATCAACACTTTGTGAGATCATATTCATCACACTTGCTTTTATTTACTTACTTTATCATCTTTGTCTTTATTTTTTGTACTTCATCATTTTGTTTACCTTGTTAAAATCAACTAGCTAGGCTATCAGTAGGTTTTTGGTAGTATCTGTTGTACTTTGTGTTTTCTATCCGTATAGACACTAGCGCGTCACACTATCATCCTAGGCCTGCGTTGTCATCCTTAGATAGAGAGTTGTCATAGGTACAGTTCAGACTCCAAAAACTAACTCGTCTAGCCCCAAATAGAATCCCATGTCTATAGAGGGACAAAATTACTACATAGTGCTCTTCATTCTTGATCCTTACCCCAAAACATCCCTTTAGAGTTAGGTAAGTTAGGGTAGCCCTCCGCTCTCGGCTCTTCATGACCTAGAGCCTTGACGTGGTTGGTCCCCCTCTCTTACACAATATATGCTTGGATGCCTTCCAATGAATCTCATGAGATTCATGAGAAAAATGTGAGACAAGCCCAACAACAAAGGTGATGTTGTGAAAGTGGTATTCAAAGTGACGCTAGATTGGAATGGTGTAGGGGTAGGCCTACAATCAATCATATGAAATTGATTAAGTAATTCAATGGTATATTTTTGGTAGTATATGGAGATCCCCTTAGTAGACTAAAGAATATGAAGACCATTTATTTCTTGAGAAATAAATGTAAAATCCCAAGTTTGAAATCTTGTTAAAGTGCTCCATTAAACTATGCTAAATATCCTAAATCATGGATGAGGAACTAATAGTGAGAATCAAGTCATCGATATACAAGATTGGTATCAAAATATCTTCATGTCTCTAGATGTATGTTGTGCAATTTGAGTAGTAGTGAGTGAAACAAAGGGTTTTTTTAGGACCATACAAATAACATTGTAACCTAAAAACAAATGAAGAGTCTTGGATGAAGTTTGGAGGTTTGTCTATTTAGATCTCCTCATGAATATCACCATGTAAAAATTGCTCTTCACATCCATCTAATAGCCTTATATAATATGGAGCAAAAGAAAGAACAAGGTGAATTGAATCCATCTTGGCTTTAGGGGTAAATGTACTTGAGTAGTCAATACCCTCGACTTGTGAAAAACCCTTATACAAGAGATGCATTATATATTTTAATGTAGAACTCAGTTACATGATTTGTTCAATACACCTGAAATCACACCAAACCATCTTTCTTCCTTTAGGAAGAGGAACCAAATACCATGTATTATTCTTCAATAACACAATCCCATTCTAGAATGCTAAAATATTCTAAAAAGTCTATGGATTTGGATACATGGCATGAGTCCAACGATTAGTGTTAGAATTCTATGAGCCAGTGTGGTGAGAAATCATGGGATCACCAACTAAAGATCTAGCCTCCTAAATAATATTATAAGACCACCTAGGAAAAACATGAATGATAGGAGGTGGAAGTGGTGGTGTGGGTGAATGAGGTGTTGGATTAGGACCATCATTTAATGTATCCTCTAGTGAAAAAGTATGCTTATGAGACGATGAAGGAAAAATGGTAGTGAGGAAGAAGTATATAGAAGATCCATCTATGTGAAAGACTCATCAAAGTGGACATCTCTAAGAAAGTAGAAATCTTTAGTGATAGGATAAAAAAACCTATAAGCTTTTACATCCTCATAATAGTTAACAAAGATAGATGGTTCAATCTTCTTCTCCATTTCCTTACATTTACCATCATGTATGAATGCCCAAACTTCACTACCAAATAACCTAGAGAAGAAAACATTGAACTTGATATTGGACCAAGCCTCCTCTAGAGTAATATTTTGAAATTCCTAATGGGGAGTGCAATTTTGAATATAATTGGCATAATTGGCATAATTGGTTGCTTTAACCCAAAAATATGACATCATAGACCAAGACTAAATCATAAGATTGATCACCTCCATTAGAGATTTGTTCTTTCTTTTAATCACACCATTCCGTTGAGGAGTATAGGGAACTAGATACTAATGATGAATACCATGCTCAATGCAATAGTACTAAAAAACATAGTTAACATATTCCTTCCCATTATCTATACATATCTACCAAATAAAAGAACCTAATTGCTTCTCCATGAAAACCCCAAAATCCCTAAAACTAGTAAATACATCACTCTTTCACTTGAGATAATACAACCATGTGTGACAAGAGTAATCATCAATGAAGGTGAGCACACACTTGGTCTCTTAAAAAAGAGTTGGAAATGATATGAGGTCACTATGAATAAACTCAAGTGAGGTAGTAACAAAATGGGCCTTACCCTTATGAAAGGGTTCCTAATGATGTTTTCCAAGAGCACAACCTTGAAAATTCTCTATGTTCATGAAACCTTAGGAAGTCCAAGTACCATATTTTATGTACCCAACTGCTAAAGATACATGTAATCAAGGTGTCCAAACCTCTTGTGCCAAAGTCTACTCAAAGAGTTAGCATAGGTAATATGTGATGAACCAAAAAATGAATCAAAACCATGAAATATATATAATCTAGAATCAAGATCAACTCTACCTAAAGAATAAATCGTTTATGGATATTGTAGTTCTAAAATAACTACATCATATGGTGAAAAATCAACCTCCTTCCCATCCCCAATATGAAAAATATGGTACATAAATATAAGATTAGGTAAAATATTAGGAACATAGAGAACATCCTCAATGTAGCCCTTTGTTAATTGTACTATACCTGACCCCAAAACTAGAATATGTGAAGATTTTCCCACTAAAATCTAAGAATTAGTGTTGTTAAAAAGAGGTTGAAGAAGATCATGTGAATGTGTCATATGATGTAATGATCCTAAGTCACCTATCCAACTATATGTGGATGAATCCAAACCTCTAGCTATAAGTGTATGTCCCTCACTAGGTTTGGTAATATCAATTTTGTGTTTCTTCATAACCTCTTACAAAGATGCAGTCCTTTGATGGTAAAAATTGAATGTCATAATTCTATAATTCACAAAAAATATATTACCCTCTAGTTTTCATCTTTGACTTAAAATTATTCATACCTAATTGAGAAGAGGATGTGGTATGTGTGTTAATTTTTTCTTCTAATTAGATGAATTATTAGTTCTTGAAGTTTATTAGGCCATATATTGTTTTGATGACTTCTTACCTTTTTCTCTTAGATGATTAAACAACTATTACTTGATTTTTGAATAGATAATTAAATCCATGGCGAGTAACTTAGATTGTTCCCACGTGATTCTATCATAAATCTATTCAAAATTAGGCCTTACAAATATTGTGCCAAGAGCATCCATGGTAGATTACAATGCAGAAGCAAAGATCTGATAAGGGTCTTTTAGCTTTTGACAAAGCCAAGAAGACACATTCTTTATCTATTTTTGTTTTACCACAACCTTGAACTTAAGAAATCATAGACTTAAATTTAACTAATAAATATTTAATTAAAGGAAAGGAATTAGGAGACGAAGTTGTTAATTCAACATCTAATTAAAGTATTTAAAACTCATCAACTATTTTAAATTAATCATTAAGTTTGTTTTGCATTTTCTTAGGAGTTGTATAGTCGAAAAGGTGAAATTAAAAATGTTTGGATACATGGAAGTGAATGATGACCATTACCTCTTCTAACTTTTTATGATAAAAATATTGTTCATACTCCATTATGAATTACATTGGCTGTGAATTTAGCATTTTCCATAATCCTTTTGACTAAAGAATTTGTTGCACTTTGACTTTTCTTGTGCAAAAATTATGTGGAGTTAGAAAATTAATTTTTAGATCCATGATTGATACACACAAAGAGGAACCTTAAGTTATGCATACAAAAACCCCCAAAATTAAATTAGAACTCTAATTAGGCCCCATAAAAAGATACCATACAATATATATAAATTATTTTAAGGTTGGATACCAAAATCATCCATTTATAATGCATAAATATTTTTACAATTTTGAGAAAAATGAGCAGTCGAAAACATAAATTTAATTACAAATTTGAAATCCTTATGAAATCATAAATAATAAAAAAAAAAATCTTATTTTTGATAATTAGGGTAAGGCCTAAAAATAGCTAAAACAGTATAAGTTTGGAAAATTAGTTTCACCACTGCATCAATGATGGAACCAAATTTTCATCAACTATAAATTTGCAAAAAAATTCCTCCCCTTTTGCAAATTATGATAAAATGAAAAAAATCCTTTATTAAACACTTTGTAAGTATTTAGTGGTCGGTCTAACAATTAACTAGCCTCTAGCTATTAGTGTAAAATGTTATATTTTGTAGGAACATTAACTGTTGATAGTTAATGCCCGAGTCTTGGGCATTGGATAGGGTCTTATCTATTGAAATGACTCATGGTGAGTGAGATAAGTAGTAGAAGCACAACTAATAGTCTATTATTTTGTGGAAGAATACAATAGTAGAAGGAAACCCATTCTTAAGTTGCAAATCTTAGTTGGAAGGTTTCAAAATATTTGTAAATGATTAATTATGGTTCCTCCTTTAATAAAAAAATTAACTCTACAAAAATATTGAAACCCTCTAAATGGATATATGGATCTCACAATGGAATCCATAGACAATTATGTGTTTTTTGAATTATTGCTGCTACAAGGATCTTCTATTGATGTTAAAAATGAATAGGGGTTATGATGGGGATGGATATATCCTTGGTTGTAGAACTTGATATTGTAGCCATTGATGAACTAATCATGAAAATGCTTCATCTTCAAGAACCTCTTTATATCAAACATATTGAAAATAGTATGAAAACTCTTAACTATGAAGAATATTTGTATCAATTTATAAGGGGCATCAAACCAAAACTAATGAAACATAAAATTGAGGAAACTACAAAAGTTGGCTTTATGTTGATGAATAGCCTAAGGGAAACAAAAATGGTAGTTTGAACCTTTCAAGTAAGAAATCAATGCCTAAATTTATCATTGAAACCTACAAAAGCCACAATATTCAACTAACAGTAGTAGAGGGTGGCTAAGTCGAGGCCCCCTCTACTAACTTTTTTACAATTTTTACAAAACATACATATAGGTGTGGATCTCCATAGATTGCATATGGTACTATAGGGTACAAGGACAATATTTTTTCTAAAATTTTAAAGTTATTGATTTTCACAAAATGAAAGGCTATTCTTTAATTCTCAGGCCTTCTAGACTCAATGCCCCATTTAGCTCCACAAAGGTTTGTTGAGAGGGGTTAGTGTTAAATTCAAAAAAAGAAAAATGGAACTTGTAACTCATGGCTCTGGTACCATGTTGGAGCAACAAATTATGAATGTTAAACTCAATAAGTTCCACAAGAGAACACATGCAATAAAAACTATCCAAACAATATCATAAAATGTATGTAAATGTACAATGATCTCATTGTATATGTAGGATAAAAAGGAAGTAGGGAGGTGAAACTAAAACATTGAATAACCCTCCAAGAGATGTGATACAGGTAGAAAACTTGGGACAAACTTGTATGAGAGCATGTTTCACGTGTCTATGAGGTGAGACAACTAAACCATCAAGTGAATTTAAGCTAGTGTGAATAGGTCTACTAGTTCTAGAAACTAGATAAATGTAAATTAGATGTATAATAGTTATTTTCAGACTAACAAGAGAGAGTATATATATACAAAATATTCAATAGAGAGAAATCATTTAATTTTCAAAATCATCAAGGATTCTATAGTGGCTTAGAAATATTTATTTAGTATCCAATAATTAAAACCTATAACACACTCATTTGGAAAATTAGTTTATTTAAGTCATAACACTACCTATCATTCAAAATAAGACCATTCACAATACCCGTTACTTACTATAATGCTTACTTCCTTGAAAAAAGAGAGGCAACCCAATGGTATTAGTATTTTACTATTAAATCTAAAAGCTAGGTTGTATTAAAAACCACAACTCAAATTGTCTATTAATGTAAAACTTGTGGAGCACACATATAGTAATAATAATGTAATAATCACCCACTCAATGGTTACAACAACATTGTTAATCTAGTTTAACCATCCTTGAATAATAAATGACCATTGCAATTTTTATCTTACTTAAAAGGACACAACATATGTCATGGAAAACTCTATCTAGAGGATACATATATGGATATTCATATACCTTTAAATAAAATTAACTCCCTTTCATTCAAAATTCCAAAAAAATGTAAGAATACCCATACTATTATTAAGAAGATACCATTGTATACATTCCATAGTTAACATAATTGATGTTTCCACTATTGTTCCTATAACTCACTTCAATCAATAAGAGGCAGATGCCAACATAATATTTTGAAAGTGTTAGAATATAATTTTTTATCATTTTCCATACAAGAGAAGGATTTACTTTAAGTAGCCTTACCACCATTATTTGGGGCTAATACTTAACTCATAGACCTAGTAAACCCTAGTGAAATAGGGATGAAACTAAATGTTCACTTTCATATAAGGAGTGTAGTGTCAAAAATTGCATACCCTTGAAATTTCACCTGCACTTTTGTATCCACTTTAGTGTTCACTCCCTTAGTATTTGTGTAGGCTAATATTAGCCTTTGCATCAACCTTTTTCCCCTCAAGATGCTCAAAACCTCTTTTTAGTAGCTATATTTTTGCATTAGTTTTGTGTTAACCTTGTATTTTCCTCATTTCTTGTCATTTTTCTGTGTAATTTGTCTGGACACTAGTGCATCATGGAGACATCCATTTCCTACAATATTTTAACATTCAACAAGTCATTCCTAAGCATTTTTCCAATTATCACCTACCTTTGTCGGTGGAAATAATTCGAGACGGTTTGTAACAACTCAAGACAATTTGTAATGGCTCGGGAACCTCTTTTCCCATCCTCTTATCTCTTTTAAATCCATATTTTCACTTCATTTGGTCTCTCTTGAACTATCAAGTGATATCTCTTGATCTCTCTTGGACATTATGTCTTCTCTTTCTATTTCTCTCAAACTTGTACAACTCTCTACAATTTGCTACAATAGTCTCAAGCTCTCATGATAGTCTTTACAACTCTCTTGGTTCTCAAAGCTCTCTCTCTCTCTATCTCTTTGGCTTCCTCAAGCCTTGTAGGTAATATCTATTTTTCTTGTGTCTTTGAGCATCTTGGGATTTATCACATCCCTCTTCTATGCATTTTCTTATCTTGTTTATATATCTTTTTATCTATCTATCTATCTAGTTGTTTATGGAAGTGGAAACAACAAAGCAGGGGTTTAACTAAGGAAAGCTCCTAAACAACCCCAAAATTTTCTTTGATCTTATGTGTGTAGGTATTGAAGGTATTATTTTTCTAGAGGATCCATTGCTTGGTTCGTTGTGAGTGCTTTCTTTCTTTCTCTTCCTTCACTTTATCATCTACATTCCATTTAATTTACATATAATTTAGTTTACTTTATTTCAATTATGTTATTTTCTATTATCTCCCTTACATTATTAAAAGTTCCTAGAAAACATAATTGATAACTTAGTCACTTAGCTATTTTTTTGAGTAATTCTCAGTTTTCGGTTTGTACAAGATGTCATCATGCCATAGTGATGTCCACGTGTTGCATTGTCATCCTTAGCCGAGAGATTGTTAGTCCATCTAGAAAACCTCTATGACCTACTCTTTTTGTTTCTAGAACTCTCACCATTTTATCTCATCACCTGAGCATTGATCCTTGAGTTAGTTGAGGGCCAGTTTCTCCTTGAGTCCTCCTTGTCTTGAGGGTAGAAATTTTTCTCCTCTACATTTTGGTGAACTTGACATGAAGACTAAAAAAAGTTAAATAAGAGGTTTTCCCTTATAAAATATATTTTTTGGGTTGTTTCCATAAACCCCATTCCATGCCATCAAAGTAGAAGTAATATGTTGGCCTTTGACCAAATTGTTTATGCATTATTTCTTATATTTTTCTCAATACTTTCAAAATGCATTTATTATCTTCTTTTTTTAGTTCAATTGAATCTAGTTTTATTCAAAGTGCTAATGATGTTCCATTCCAAGCATGTGATGGTGACTTGGATTTGCCTATGTCACTATGTATCTTTGATATTTCTCATGAAATTCCTCTTGTTTCAAATGATAATTTATTGCAAGAAGATGAAATCATTGATACTTTTCTTAAATGTTACTCCACCTTCCCTTCATTCTAGTACACTCTTTTCTAGAGATGATAGTGAATGATGAATCTACTCTCACATCGGATCCCCAAGGATAGATGTTAAGAATGTTTCTTCAACTAGTTCCTCTATAAGTCATAATGAATCTATAAATGTAATTGTAGTCTCTACCACTCCTTAAAGGCCTAAGAGACCTACCATTTATGTGACTTCAGTTAGTCCTTCTCCTTAAAACATTTGTTCTATTTGTGGGGTTTTTGTTGAAAGTGATACACTAGATCTTTACATGAAATTCATGTAATCTAAGGCTCCCTCTTATAGAGAAGTAGCCCATACTTATAATACTAAAAGGAATCAATATAATCTTAGTCAACCTACTTCTTTACCACCTTCTCAACCAAGCCTTCCTCAAGCACCTAGACCTGCAACTAAGAAACCAGGTAAGTATGATCCTATCGAACAACTTCATGTTACTCTTGCTGATTCACTGAATGTTACATTCCATTCACATGGAATCCCATGCTTTAGTTTACTAGGGTATGATTCAAGAATCTTGGAAAAATATTTTCTTTCCTTCTTCTTCTAGGCCGAAAGATGTTAATGAATTGATAGATCATATTCATGCAGATTCACTAAATGTTACATTCCATTCACATGGAATCCCACCTATGGAAGTGCAAAAGCAAGTAGATCATATGATGATAATAATTTACTTTAATAATATTAGAATTAGGTGTGCTCTCATTGATACCAATTCTACACTCAACATATGTAGCATTGATTTATTGCCTAAAATTAAAGTTGATTCAACTTCCCTTGACGCCTCTTCCTTATATCTTTATGGGTTTGATAATATTGGTTGACAAGCCTTAAGCATGATAATCTTACCTTTGAGGTTGGGACCCATTACTATACCCACCCTCGTATATGTTATGCTAGGAACATTACCATATAATATCTTCTTGGGGAGGCCATGTATACATGATTTGGGAGTGAATACATCTACTTTACATCATTTAGTGAAGTTTGTTGCTAATAATGAGGTGATCATAATCAAGGCTAACCTTGATGTTGTACAATTAAGTGAGATGGCAACACTTGGTCAAACTTTGGTTGCACCTACTCTTTAAAATATTATTCCTTCATTATCTTCCAATGTGTTGACATCTACTCAAGTAGTACCTATTACAAAGGATACTCTAGAGATAGATGTCCCTGAAAAAGATCTTCCCAAAGTAGGAAATCTTAAGTCTCCTTATACTTCTCCTAAACTAAATTCATGTCTTGGTGATGATTAGGGATCCTTGAACTTTACTAAATCCTATATTGAGGAGTACACAGTAGACCCTATCCACCTTGACATCCCAAAAATATCATTGACACCTGCTATCAAAGATTATTATTCTTTTATATCGAGGGATAATGTGAACAATACTTGTAATGTCCTCAACATTGATCCTCCCCCTTTTGAGGAGTTGCAATCACATTATGGTTTTGGATTTGATATTATTTCTAAGCATGGATACAAAGAAAATTATTTTGGGTGCATGGAACAAGGAGTTAAGGTCCCTTTGGAACCGATAACTCGCTCTTTTGCAAGGGGTTTATGTTACAATCCTTCTCGTTTGTCTCCATCCCCTCCTCTATTGTCTATTGTCCTTATGTCTTCTTCTTGTGAGCAATCAAAATTTTCTTTACAGGGGAAAGGGTTGCTTCCTACTCCTCATCCTTTATCTGAACAAGAGCATATTATGTTGAGGCTTCTCAAAGCCCACTTAATTACTCTTCCTCCTACAAATAAGAAATTTCATAAACATGATAAAACAAAACATTATTTCTATGCATATCATCAAGTTCTTGACCATTACACTAGCGAATGTTGAGTCTTTAAGGAAAAAATTCAACAACTTCTCGATTCTATTGCCATCACTCTTCCATCTATTGATGCACATGTGTTTTCTTCTTATGACAAGTAATATTGATTTTTACCCTCTATCCTATTCATTCTAAATTGTAAACCTTCTTCTATTGCATTGCTCCTCACCATGTGGCATTCATAGATTTTCTATCTCATTTCCATTCATGGTGGTACAATAATGTGTGCAACCATAAATTCTCCATGGTAGTGACACAATAGTGTCTAGCATGCTTATCCTCACCTATACGATAGGGGCAAGGGTAACTTGTTCTTGAGGTGTGTGTCCTTCTTGAGGAGCCCCCCTCTTATTTTCCTTAACCATCAACATAGTAAATATGCTAATGTTTTAAGGGGGGATATGATATCATCTTACTCTTTCTTTTTTAGAAGTATGTCTTAAAATCTAGATGTCTTATGATCTTGTTGTCTAGCTTGGGGGTAGCCTAACTAGACTATTTTTTCTGTGATTGTCTTGCAATGTAGTTTACAACAACCACATGCCTATGCACTTGTCATATGGTTTCTAGCATAATAAAAAATTCTAGCCATACTTATTAGTGTCGTCTTTATTCACTTGCCATATGGTCTCTAGCATAATACAACTTGCTAGACATACTTATTAGTGATGTCTTTTTTTTTATTAGATTTATCATGTGTATTTTCACTTTTTTTCACCTAACATGGTTATCTACATCTAATATGTTTGTGGTGAATTTGCAGTTAGCTATGTCAGATAGAAGACCCATGTCCTCTTCATGTCCTGGCTTAGATTTCTAATTGTATATACTGGATTGAAGACCTATGTCCTCTTCATCCTGAGTAAATTCTCTTCAACCTCTTTCTCTCTATTTTTCTCTTTGACATTGGTTGCTTCCCTATCTTTTGGATGTGTTCCTTCCTTGAAGCAATCAATCCTCACATTATTCTCTTCATTTAAGAATTCTTTTATATGTTTTAATACTTGTTATTTTGGGAATGACACATAGTACTAAGACAACCTCCATCATCGAGGTCTTTTTTACTTTGTTGACTCAAATATCGTTAGTTTTTTTGTTATGTACCTTTGTGTATGTGTTATCCATGTATATGTTCTAACCCCATGATTTGGTAGCTTTTTATTTTCTAACCTTGTTGTCTTGTGCAAGTCTTTCTTGTCTAATGTGTTTGTTTTGTAGGTCTTAACCCTAGGGCCATGCTTCCTTGGTCCGAAGAGCTATATGCTTCCTCTATAGTATCCTTTTTGCATCATTATGTTATTTATTTTTGGTATATTTCCTTTAACATGCATATTCATGTAGATTCATAAGCTTGCTAAAGTGGGGGAAAAATGTAGTGTCAAAAATTACATACCCTTTGAATTTCACCTATGCTTTTGTATCCTAGGGTTGAGGGATAAGGTTTAGGGAATTGACAATATAGGGTATAGGGTATAGAATTTAGTTCCCTAGAACTACCTCTCTCTATCTAACCTCTCTCTCTATATGGTTTAGAATTGACGGATAGGGTTTAGGGTTGATTGTATAGGGTATCTAGGGTTTAGGATTGTTGGTATAGAGCTTAGGGTTATGGGTATATAGTTTAGGGTTAAGTGTATAGGTGTTAGGGTTAAGTGCATAGGGCTTTGGTAAGTTAAATCCATTGTAAGCCTAAATAGTATCAAAACAATACATTTTTTGTTAAGTTAAAAGAGCGTACATGTTTTGTAAAGCTATATAGATCACCTAACATCTATATCAACTAGATCAAGGAGGTCAAGGAGATAAGCTAGATCAATAAGGTTGAGGAGATCAACTATATGATGATCAGGTATGGGTTATGTTTTAATGATTATTATGATATCAATGTACTAATAATGATGTTTGTACTAGTTTATGTGATTTATGACATATGTAGGTGAATGTTAATATAGATATATGCATCTGGTTTAAAATGAATCTAGAATGTATCTAATGAAGAATGTATATGTAGTCGATATGAAATATATAATAAACATGTAAGATGATAAGATTCTTAAAATAAAAATCCTAACACTTAAGATGCTTATAATAACAAATATAAACACTTAATATGATAATATATCTAAATTATTCATTATTTAGGGTGTAGGGCCTATGGTTTATGGGTTTTGGGTTTAAGGTATACGGTTGAGTATATGGCTAAGGGTTTAACCTATTAGCTTTAGTTGCTAAGGTTGAGGGATAAGGTTTAGTGAACTTACGATATAGGGTATAGGGTTTCATATTAAATGGGTATATCTAGTTTAGGGTTAAGTCTCACATCACCCCCTCTCTACTCTCCTCCTTATCTCTATTGTTCTCTATCTCACTTCTCTCTCCTCTAGATCTACCTCTCTCTAACCTCTCTCCACTATCTACCTCCCCTTCCTATCTCTCCCCTCATTCATCATTAACTACCTCTCCCTCCCTCCCTATATAGATATCTCTTCCATCTATCTCACATATCTCTTTCTTTGCTTCTTTTCTCTATATATCACCTCTCTCTATCTCTCTCTCATGTCTCTCTCTCATCCCTCCCCTTAATATCTCTAAATTATTTATTATTTACGGTGAAGGGCCTATGGTTTATGGGTTTAGGGTATAGTGTTGAGTATATGGTTAAGGATTTAACCTATTAGCTTTAGTTGTTATGGTTGAGGGATAAGGTTTAGATAACTAACAATATAGGGTATAGGGTTTCAGGTTAAATGGGTATATAGTTTAGTGTTAAGTCTCACATCTCCCCCTCTCCACTCTCCTCCTCATCTCTATTGTTCTCTATCTCACTTCTCTCTCCTCTAGATCTACCTCTCTATCTAACCTCTCTCTCTCTCTCCACTATCTACCTCCCCTTCCAATCTCTCCCCTCATTCATCCTTATATACCTCTCCCTCCCTCCCTATATGGATCTCTCTTCTATGTATCTTACATATCTCTTTCTCTACTTATTTTCTCTATATATCACCTCTCTCTATCTCTCCCCCATGTCTCTCTCTCCTCTCGCCCTTTAATATCTCTAAATTATTCATTATTTAGGGTGTAGGGCCTATGGTTTATTGGTTTAGGGTATAGGGTTTAGGGTTTATGGTATAGGGTTTATATGGTTAAGGGTTTAACCTATTAGGTTTAGTTGCTAAGGTTAATGGATAAGGTTTAGGGAACTTATGGTATAGGGTATAGGGTTTTGGGTTAAATGGGTATATCTAGTTTAGGGTTAAGTCTCACATCCCCCCTCTACTCTCCTCATCTCTATTGTTCTCTATCTCACTTCTCTCTCCTCTATATCTACCTCTCTCTATCTAACCTCTCTCTCTTTCTCTCCAATATCTACCTCCCCTTCCTATCTCTCCCCCCATTCATTCTTATTTACCTCTCCCTCCCTCCCTATGTAGATCTCTCTTCTATCTATCTCACATATCTCTTTCTCTTCTTCTTTTCTCTATATATCACCTCTCTCTATCTCTCTCCTATGTCTCTCTCTCCTCTCTCCCTTTAATATCTCTAAATTATTCATTATTTAGGGTGTAGGGCATATGGTTTATGGGTTTAGGGTATGGTTAAGGGTTTAACCTATTGGCTTTAGTTTCTAAGGTTGATGGATAAGGTTCAGGGAATTAACGGTAAGGGTATAAAGTTTTAGGTTAAATGGGTATCTCTAGTTTAGGGTTAAGTCTCACATTCCCCCTCTCTACTCCCTTCCTCATCTCTATTGTTCTCTATCTCACTTCTCTCTCCTCTAGATATACCTCTCTCTATCTAACCTCTCTCCATCTCCACTATCTACTTCCCCTTCCTATCTCTCCCCTCATCTTTCCTTACCTACCTCTCCCTCCCTCCCTCCCTATGTAGATCTCTCTTCTATCTATCTCACATATCTCTTTCTCTACCTCTCTTATTTATATATCGCCTCTCTCTATCTCTCTCCATGTCTCTCTCTTATCTCTCCCTTTAATATCTCTAATTTTTTCATTATTTAAGATGTAGGGCCTATGGTTTTATGGGTTTGGGTATAGGGTATAGGGTATAGGGTTTAAGGTTTAAGGTTTAGGGTTATAGGGTATAGGGTTTCAGGTTAAATGGGTATATCTAGTTTATGGTTGAGTATCACATCCCCTCTTTACTCTCATCATCTGTTGTTCTCTATCTCAATTCTCTCTCCTCTAGATCTACCTCTCTCTATCTAACCTCTCTCTCTCTCTCCACTATCTACCTACCCTTCCTATATCTCCCCTCATTCATCCTTATCTACCTCTCCCTCCCTCCCTATGTAGATCTCTCTTCTATCTATCTCACATATCTCTTTCTTTGCTTCTTTTCTCTATATATCACCTCTCTCTATCTCTCTCCCATGTGTCTCTCTCCTCTCTCCCTTTAATATCTCTAAATTATTCATTATTTAGGGTGTAGGGCCTATGGTTTATGTTGGGATAATGTATCTCAACCTTGCAATTACATAAAGTATTGTTGATACATAAGGTATTGTTGAAATGTCGATGACATGGAGTGTGGAGGGGTTCCCGCCCCCTCCCCCCACCCCCCCGCAAGGGGTCTGAGGGAAACACCCCAAAAAAGAAAATTTTATTATTGTAAATCTAGATCGTTCATCATTAATTCTTAAATATGATGACCAATATTTTATTAGCTTAAATTTCCCTATAAGGAAACCCTATTTTATGAGGGAATTGTATTATAGTTGTGTATTGTGATATATTCTAAGAGTTTGATAGTAGTCTTGTTGCCTCTAGATCTCTAGTTGGTGATACTTATGTGAGAAATTTTCTCTGCAAGTATATTGTAATCTTTGTGATTTCTAATTAGTATATTGGGCATCTTTTGGAGTGTGGGTTTTTTCTCCCAAAAGGTTTTTCCCCACATAAATCACTGTGTTGTGGTATACATGATATTTATGGTTATTTTTGTTTAATTTTATGTAATTGTTAAAGATTTGTAAATTTTTTGTATTACCTCTCAAGATTAGTGTAGGAAGTTGTTCCACTACCTTAGCTTCCTTACAAGTGGTATTGAAGCCTAATCACCTTTGGTTTCAGTTGTGGGTTGTTGGGTTTTTTTAACTAATCTAGATTTGAGTGGGAGCTTATGTAGAAGACACTTTGTGATCTTGTTGTAGGAATTTTGAGATGGCGAGTTCATCAGGGACAATAGAGGTGGATAAATTTTTTGGAAATAATTTTGGAATGTGGAAGCTAAAGGTGAAGGATTTGTTGATAGATCAAGATTTGTGGGATGTTGTTGATGAGAATGTTTCAAGGCCTACAGATCTTACTTAGGCTACTCAATATGATGTTATGGACCGTAAAACCAAGGGTTTAATTAGGTTATACTTAGAAGACTTTCTTTTAATCAATGTCCATGAAGATACCTCTTCACATAAACTATGGAGGAAGCTTGGTGAGATGTATCAAGCCAAATATTTAGTGAACAAGATTTTCTTGAGGAAGAAATTATGTTCCTTGAGAATGGAGGAGGGTGGAGGAATTATAGACCACTTAGAAGCATTCAATATGTTGGTGACTCAATTGGCATCAGTTGGTGTCAAAATGGATGAGGAGGAGAAATTCTAGATCTTGCTTTATTCTTTTCCTAATTCGTGGGATTCTCTTATTATGGCTATTGGGAGTACTTCTATTATATTGAAGAATGAAGATGTGGTGGGTTCTTTAATTTCTAAAGAGATGAGAAAGAAGGTATCCATCAGTGCCAAGGAAGCCCTAAGTGTTCATGGAAGACCTAAGGAAAAAGGAAAGAAGAATGAGAAGTGTGATAAATCCAAGTTGAAGGGGAGATCCAAATCTCTTGGAAAGTCCAAAGTTATTTTCTAGAACTACAGTAATCCTGGACATATTCGTAAGGAATGCAAAGAAGAAAAGAAGAAGAAAAAGAAGAAATTTGATTTTGATTCTAAGTCTAAGAAGGAAGATGGTGATGCATTCATTGTAGCTTTGACAACTCATACAAGTAATGATGCATGGTTAATTGACTTAGGTGCATCTTTCCATATGACCTTTAATAAAGATTGGTTTTTTGAATATGAAGAATTTGATGGAGGTAAGGTGTACTTGGGTGATGACTCTAACTTAAATATTGTTAGCCCTGTTAAAGTTAGAATCAAGTTTCCTGATGGTAGAATAGAAAGGGTTAATAGTGTGCTACATATCCTTGGATTAGCACAAAATTTGTTACTTATATAAGAAAACTAATAGATGCAGGTGTGTAGGTAGCATTTTTTGATGTAGGATGCAAGATGGTTAGAGGTGCTATGGTGATTGCTAGAGGTGTTAGATATGGCACATTGTATAAGCTTGATGCATGCATTTTTGAGTGCAATAGTACTTTTGTGAAAAACATGTCTATGGAAGAGATGACTTGGTCTTATCTTTAGTAGATGGTCATGGATTTTGGGTACCCAAGGGTACTCTTTCTTCTGAAACAAAGTTACCTGGAGAGAAAACTATGTGATGGCACTAAAGACTTGGCCACATTAGAGAAAAGGGTCTAAGGACCTTGGAAAATAAAAACCTTGTTGAAGTGTTATCTGATTGTAATCTTAAATTTGATTTCTATGAGCATTGCATTTATGGAAAACAAAACCATGTTCAGTTTTACTTGAGTTCTCATAAATCTTGTGGTGTATTGGATCTTATTCATTATGATATGTTTGGTCTTGTAGATGCTCCTTAAATTGGTAAATCCACATATTATGTTTCATTTATTGATGATTATAGTAGGACATGGGTATAATTTTCAAAGAGTAAATCTAAAGTTTTTAGTCGATTTAAAGAATTTAAAGCAATGGTTGAGTTGTAGACTAGAAAGAAAATAAAATGTTTGAGGACTGATAATGGCAATGATTTTTTCTCTAATGATTTTGATAGATTATGTAAATATTGTGGTATTCATAGACAAAAGACAAATTTGTATTCTCCACAGTAGAATGGAGTTGCAGAAATATGATATGGAGTGGAGTCTAATCAGTCTCCAAGTGGGAGATTATTGTTATATGGAGCTTAATTAGACTTAGAGGTTAAATTTTCCCCACTTTTATTGGTGTGGTTTCCCCCCAAATTATTTAATGGGGGTTTGGGGGTAGCACTCCCAAGACAGGGTCAAAAGGAAATGCTCCTTGCGAGGTCTAGGGGTAGTGCCCTTGGTGCGCTCCTTGTCATGATACAAGGTGGGGTCGAGGGGTAATGTCCCTCAAACCTCACATGAATTTTATTATTTTATGAAGGCGTCGAGAGTTTTTTTTCTATTGGCTGACATAAAAACCCTATTTTGTAATTGACATAAGTCTTGATAAAATGGCTAAGGGTTAGGGTATCCGTTGATAATATATTGTAGCATTTGCAGTGGTATTGAGTTGTAAGGATTGTTGGTTGTAATTGGTTCGATTTGTTGGATAATAGTATTGGACTCTTTATTGGTGGATGTAGCCTGAGTTTGGGTGAACCACATTAAAAATTGTCTCTCACTATTATTATTTTTGTGTTTTTCATTCCTCTATCTAATCTTTATTTTCATTTAATTGATATTTTCTACATGCAATTCCTAACAAGTAGTATTAGAGTGGGTTGTGTTTGATTATCATCTACAAGAAGGTCTCACGGTTGAGTTGGAGAAATGGCAGACGAGGGTAAATTGAAGGTAGATAAATTCAATGGGTAGAACTATCAGTTATAGAAGATGCGGATAGAGGATTATCTCTATCAGAAGGATTTATGGAGGCCATTGGAAGGAATAGCCAAGAAACCAACAACAATGACTGATGAGGATTGGAATCTTCTAGATAGAAAGGCATTGGGAGCCATTTGTTTATGCTTGGCACAATCGGTGGTGTTCAATATTACAATAACAGAGACAACTCAAGAGTTGATGGAAACCCTGGAGAAGGTATATGAAAAGCCTTCCACTTTGAATAAGGTATTTCTTATAAAGTGTTTATTTAATATGAAAATGGTAGAAGGTGGGTCAATTTTTGATCATTTAAATGAGTTTAATATGGTTACCAATCAATTAACTTCTGTAAATGTAAAATTTGATGAAGAAGTTAGGGATCTTTTGATTCTGTGTTCTTTGCCTGAAAGATGGAATAGATTGGTAATGGATGTTAGCAATTATGTTTCTAGTTTGAATACATTGAAATTTGATGATATTGTTGGTGTTATTTTGAGCAAGGAAATTTGTAGGAAAAGCTTAGGTGGAACATCCACATCAGGTAGTGTTTTGAATGTAGAAAGCAGGGGCAGAATAACGACGAGAAGAAACAATTTTGGAATTTATGGGAAGTCGAGGAAAATCAAAGGACAAAAGGTCCCAATCTAGAGACAAGAGGGATTGCTAGTACTTTGGTAAGCCGGGTCATTTAAAGAAAGATTGTTGGTCTTGAAAAAATAAAGGAGAAAAAAAGGAAGTAAAGAGGAAAATGTGGTAAGTAACAAATCTGATGAGGATGCTTTGATTCTTTCCCTTGATAATGCTGATGATTCATGGGTTTTAGATTTAGGGGCCTCATTTCATGCTATGCCCCATAGAAGTTATTTTCTTGACTATGTCTAAGGGGATTTTGGGCTGGTTTATTTGGGAGATAATGAACCTTGTCAGATTGTTGGAAAGGGAAGAATTAAGATTAAGTTGTAGAATGGGAATCATTGGCTACTACAAGAGGTAAGGCATGTTCCAAGGCTGAGTAGGAATTTAATTTCAGTAGGGAAGCTAGGTGATGAAGGTTGTACAGTTACTTTTAATGATAAAAATTGGAAGGTTTCAAGAGGTGCCTTAATAGTAGAAAAAGATGTGAAATTAGGCAACTTATATCTTTGTACATGTCATACTATTCCTTCTACTTTAGTTGTTGTAGAGAAAACACAAAAAAGTTCAGGAACAGTTGTTGCAGGTTCGCACGAAAAAACTGAAACAATTACTGTAGGTTTTGAGACAACACTGTAGCATAATAGACTTGGGCATATGAGTGAAAAAGGTATGAAAGTACTTCATTCTAAGAAATTTTTACCAAGTCTGAAATGCATTAATATGGATCTCTGTGAAAGTTGTGTATGGAAAACAAAAGAGAGTTAGTTTTCTCAAGGATGTGAAGCAAAAGAAAGATGAAAAGTTAGAGCTTGTGCATATAGATGTATGGGGACCAACTCAGGTATCTTCTCTCAGTGGCTCTCAGTATCATGTTACATTCATAGATGATGCAACTAGGAAGGTTTGGATTTATTTCCTTAAGTAGAAATTTGATGTATTTGAAACATTTAAGAAATGGAGAAGCTTGGTTGAGAATGAGATGGGTAAAAGATTAAAATGTCTCAGATTTGATAATGGTGGTGAGTATTGTAGCAAAGAATTTGAGGATTATTGTTCTTTTAATGGAATTCATAGGCAGAAAATGGTTCCACGGACTCCACAAGAAAATGGAGTGGTTGAGCACATGAATAGGACAATAATGGAGCGTGCAAGGAGCATGAGATTGCATGCTAGGTTGCCTTTAAACATGTGGACAAAGGCTTTCAATACAGTTGTATATTTAATTAATAGAGGTCCTTCAGTTCCTTTAGGTTGTGGTATTCTAGAGGAAGCATGGAAAGGTAAGAAGGTGAGTTATTCTTTTCTCAAAACCTTTAGATGCGGAGCATTTGCACATGTAGATTCTAAAATAGAACCAAGCTGGATGCAAAATCAAAAAAGTGTATCTTCGTTGGATATGGCATTGATCAATTTGGTTATAGGCTTTGGGATGTTGAAAATATGAAAATTGTGAGAAGCAGGGATGCTATATTCAATGAGAAGGTGTTGTACAAAAATCAGTTACAACAGCATGAGAAGAAAGAAAAGGATTTTTTGGTGCTGGATGATACTCCAGATAGTGATGTTCCAGTGGTTCCTCATGCTTCGCAACAACAACAAGAAATACCACAAACTCTAGTGAATGTTAGACGGTCAACACGACTAAGTAGACCTCCTGAAAGGTTTTCTCCCTCTTTGTATTCTATTTTGTTAACAGATGCTGGTGAGCTTGAAGGGTATGATGAAGCTATGCAGGTGGATACAAAGGTTGAGTGGGAGCATGCAATGAAAGAAGAAATGGACTCCTTGCTAAAAAATAAGACTTGGGAATTATGCAAGTTGCCTGTAGGTAAAAAGGATTTACCAAACAAATGGGTTTATAGGTTGAAATAGGAAGATGGAGGTAAGAAAAAATTTAAAGCTAGGTTAGTTGTAAAAGGATTTGCATAGAAAAAGGGCATTGATTTTGCTGAGTTTTTTTCTCTGGTTGTTAAGATGACTTCTATTCATATTGTTTTAAGTATTGTGGCTATTGATGATTTGCATTTGGAACAGTTAGATGTGAAAAATACCTTTCTACATGGTGATTTAGAGGAGGAGATATATATGGAACAACCCCAAGGATTTGAGGTCAAAGGTAAGGATAAATTGTTGTGCAGATTGAAGAAGAGTTTATATGGCTTGAAACAAGCACCTCAACAATGGTACTTGAAATTTGATAGTTTTATGACTGAGCAAGACTACAACAGGTGTAATTCTAACCATGATGTTTATTTAAAGAGGTTGGATAATGACAACTACATTATTTTATGTTTATATGTTGATGACATGCTTGTAGCAGGGTCTAACATGGATCACATAAGTGAGTTAAAACAACAGTTAACAAAAATCATTTACTATGAACCTGGATTTGGGGGCAACAAAACAAATCCTTGGTATGAGAATTTTTAGAGATAGGAAGAACATAAAATCGACTCTATCTCAGGCTAGTTATGTTGAAAAGGTGTTGTAGAGATTCCACATGGAGAATGCAAAATATGTCAGCACACCTTTTGTATGTCATTTTAAATTAACTAAGGAGATGTGTCCAAAGACACCAAAGGAGGAAGAAACAATGTCTAAGGTACCATATGCTTCAACCGTAGGAAGTTTAATGTACGCCATGGCATGCACGAGATCAGATATTGCGCATGTTGTTGGAGTCGTAAGTAGGTATACGAGTAATCTCAGATTGGATCATTGGAATGTAGTAAAATGGGTTCTCAGGTATTTGAGAGGTACATCCAATAAACATTTATGTTTTGGGGGCTCTAATACTGATTTAGCAGGTTACACAAACTCAGATTTGACAGGGGATATTGATACTAGGTGAAGTACTACATGTTATGTCTTTACTATAGTTGGGATAGTGGTGAGTTAGATCTACAGGTTGCAAAAGGTGGTTGCTTTATCCACCATGGAGGTAGAGTATGTAGTTGCAACAAAGGCAAGAAAGGAGATGATTTGGCTGCAATCTTTCATAGAAGAATTGGGAAAATGACAAGCCAACAATTATTTGTTTATAGATAGCT
>VDFB02213138.1:12525-57248 GCA_007258455.2 Sequoia sempervirens | reverse complement strand
GTTGAGTGATGTTTAAAGAAGAATGCAGAATGTGATCTTTGAATGTTGAATAACATTTCTTCCTCATGAAAGAAGATGAACTATAGATAGGCACATGATATTTTCACATGTTAGAAGAATGGAAGTCTCTGAATGATGCACAAGATCCAAATAGAATAGTGAAATCTCTAAAAGCTACTCAACTTCTCCATGTGAAGGCTGATGTAGAATATAAACCAAAGATGTAGATGGGTTGACAATATCATTAATGTGGCTATCATCAAATGTGCATGTCAACTCTGTAAAATGGGATTCACTAAATAAGTCTGATATGTCATGTAAGTAATTATCCCATCCATCTATAGTAGAAACACAACTATGAATATCCTACTACCCTAGACCATGAGAAATCAATGATGTAGGAAAACTCAATATTAAAGAAGTAGAATATGAAGGAGGTGTGATATCAATGTAAGGTGAAGGAACTGGTGAGGAGGATAAAAATCCAAGGTTTAGATAACCAAATTGTATCTCCTTATGCATGTTGAAGGTATTAGTGACAACTATACTCAAACCATCAACAAAGTTAGTAAAACCAAAGGAAGAAAATGAATACAATCTGGAATCATGATTAGTATGACCCATGGAAATGATGTATCTACTTTGAAAATCTCTTATGATCATGGAATGTAGGAATGAACAAGGCCCAAATTTAGGAAATAGTTCCCTAGATGTAGCCATATGGTGTGATGCCCTAGAATCAAGAAGCCACTTGTGTGATGTGTTATTTGTAGAAGCAATGAGTTTCATTACCTTATTCTTATCACTTTCTAAAATGCAGATGATTTTGATGTAGAAAGGGAAGAACTACCTGTCTTGGGAAATTGAATTTGAGTTTTTTGAAGGAGCATTCAATTCATCAATTTCCTTTTTGTAACATTGGTGTGCTTCATGCCCTAGTCTTTTATAATAAGTACATTTGAGCTTGTCCTTAAAAATTTTCCCTTTTTCTCAGGGAGATGAATTTGATGAAGTGTTTGATTTTGATCCCTTAGCTTGATCCTTAGTTTTTTTCTTTCCCTTAGGTGATTGAGAAACTAATTCTTAACTTTTGAAGCTATGATAACATCCATAGAGATTGATTTAGATTGTTCTCTTGTGATTCTATCACAAAACTATTCAAAAGAAGGAATTACATGTGTTGTTCCAAGAGCATCCATTATAGAGTAGAAAGAAGAAGAAAACATATGAGAAGGACCTTTTATCTTTGATAGAATACAAAATACACGTTCTAATTTTGTTTTACCACAACCCTAAAGTCTAGAAAGCAAAGACTTAAACTATACCAATACATCTTCAATAGATGGAAATGAATCAAGAGACAATGTTGTTAATTCTACATTCAATTGTAGAATCTTGAACTCATCAAAAATACCAAAGAGATCTTCAAATTTTCCCCACATTTTTTTAGGAGTTGCACAACTTGAAATGTGAAATTGCAAATTATTGAAAACAAGAAGACCTATTAGACCCATTTCTTCATATAACTTGTTTCGATAAATAAACTACTCAAACTCTCTAGTAAATTGCATTTGTTGTCCATTGATAATTTTCCATAATCCCTTAGATTGAATTAGTTATTGTACTTTGACTTTTCATATATGGAAATTATGTGGTGTTAACAAATAAATTTTTGGATCCATGATACACACACAACAAGGTACTTGAATTATGCCTTATGAAACCCTCCAAAATATATTACATATGAATGGAGACCCCCTAGAAAGATACAAGACAAGATTTACAAGTTTTATAGATCAGATGCCAAATCGATGGTTTATAATGCATGGTGGTTTTTACAAAATGGGCAATCTAAATCTTAATTTTACATGCAAAATCAAATTCCTTGCACAATTTTTATAGAAATGAAAAAAAAGTATGCAAAATTTTGATAATTAGGGTGAAAGCTATACCTCAAAATTTTCTTACAATGTTGACTTGATAGGTTAAAAATGTAATTAAACAACATCATAAAAAATGTCAGTGATGGAACCAACTTCCCTTTGACTATTTACACTTGAAAAATATGATTTCCCATTTATAAGCTATCACAAAATGAAAAAAAATCTTGTTTTGCTAGTTTATTGCAAAAAAATACCCCCTTTGAGAACTTAATAGTTTGCATAAACCATTAATCATTTGGTTAAATTAGTAAGTTATAACAAATAGGTAAAACAAATTCTCCAGTAAAGAGTATGGAGGCCTTGTTAAAGAATTCAAGGAATTCTTTAATAAGTGCAAACTGTGGTAAGGTGAGAAGTTTATGTGAGAGATTGATGTAAAGTGAAACCAAAAAACAAAATCAACACCCATCCACCACTCTTTAGTTTTCAGTCTTTGACTTTTGAATGATGTGAGGGAGCATGGAGGCCTATTGAGGAGAATAGAGGCCACTGTGAGTGCCACAGTGAACCCTAATTGTCTTAGGGAGGTCTCCATGTGGGAGGAACGACTATATCAAGTTGTGTGGGTGAGACACCGTGTGGGATCAAAGCCACATATGAGTACTAAACTTGTTTTATATGTATTGAAAAAAGAGGGTACTTGTAGGTGGATGTGGGATCACTTGGTCGCTTGGCTCTCATGACCATACCATCAAAGTATGGCACAACCTATGTAGGGAGACTATGAGGTGTAGATGTTATATTGCTTGGTGTGTGAGATATGAGAATGAAATGCCTCTTTTGAATTGCATGAGGAAATAATCCAAATACTAATGGCAAGTTGTGACAAAAAATCTAATGAAAATTCCATAGATTGTGTGAAGTTGGGTATGGAGAGTAAACTATGCACATATGTCAAAAATACCAGGTTGGTGGAGGTATTGAAGAGAATGAGCACGACTTGTTTGTAGAGGTGACAAAAAAGGCCACCAAATACATATGATAACCTACAAAAAACAATGGATTCCTCCAAGCAAACAAGCCAATTTGGCCAAAATTTGTCTTTAGCACAAAGAATGCCACAAAATCATACTTGTAACAATAGATCCATGGGAATTTTGACCAAGCAAGTCAATGAAGGCCACAAGTTCTTGAAAAATTTTAAATGGATAAAAGTAAAAACTTGTGTCACACTTTTGGCCATCTAAATAGTTCTAAGCAAAACTATTTTGACCTAAACAGTTTTAGTCAAACCAATTTTTCCCAAAACCATGTGGCCTATATGTGGCACATAGTTTCGAGTGAAACCCTTTCTCCCGAAATCATAAAATTTGATTTTTTTTCCTTTGTCACATCAAAATGTGGCTTATTTTATGTGTGGGGTTTTGATAGACAGGGTTTCAGTCAAAACCCTTTCTACCAAAACTGTCTTTGTGGCATCGTAGTTGGCAGCCAACTCGGCTTTTTTCAAAATTTTCTAAAACTTTCAACTTCAACTAAGTATTTCTTTTGTCTGAATCATTTAACAAAGAAAAAAAATACCGTTTTATAGAGCTCGGAGCGATGAATCTAAATATGACTTTTTTTTAATATTTTGATTAATTTTAATATATATTTTAAAATATTGCAAGTAGGTTGTTACAGTTAAAAAAGAGGCAAATTAGAAATTTTAAAAAAATAGTAAAACATATTAATTTTTTTGAAAAAGATATGGTGCAATAGAGGAGAGAATCCTCTTCAAAAGGGTATAATTTGTTTTTTGAAAATGATTAAAAAAATAGACAATAGTTGATGTCAAATGAAAACTATCAAATTTAGACAAGTTTGACTTTAAAATGTTATTATGAGAAAAATATACATCCAAATTTCAAATTTTTTTCCATGCACTAGATATTGAAGTTGCCTATTTGGAGAATTTTTTTTGGATAAAATGAAGTTTTTTTCTATTTGTTTCTTGACGTCAAGTGAATGTCACTTTTTCCTGAATTTTTTAGCATTCCAAAATCTGCTCTTAAATTGATAAAAAAATGATCAAAACATTTTTTAAAAAATTTGAAAAATTACAAGAATATACTTTATCAATATTTCTACATTTCATTAGTTTACATCATTTTGAAATTCAAAACATAAAGACCACTTTTATGTGGTCGAAGTTCAATTTTTGTTGTTGTTGTTGGTTGACTTCTTTATAAAGTGTGACAAAGGTTTGTGCTTTTACCCAAATAAAAGGTTTTTTTTTACTTGAGCCCTTTGAACGTGATGGTAGTATCCATTTGGCTCTATGATGCTTTGTTGATAGGGCTATGTGTGGGAGTCACCTTAGTGCAGGAAGAAAAAATCTCTTATGGATCTAATACTGATGAAAAATAAATAGGTTCAACACTAGTTGGTGAGAAATTCAATCTTTATCCAAATATGACTTCAATGGATGAGATTCAAGGCTTGGACTATAGCAACATGAAAATTTGAAACTTATATGCAAATATGAAAATTAAGTTGCCTTAATATAGAATTACCATGCTTACAAACACTCCCTTATGTAAACTTATAACATAAATATATAAAGAATAACATCACAATAAGATAGTAACAAAGAGGAACAAAACAACAACACAAGAGAATCACATAATATAGGATTTACATGGAGAAACCATTGTGGGAAAAAAATTCACCAAGAAGAGAGGCCAATTATGCATTATAAAATTTTGTATTACTAAAAATATGCCAGATGGAGAGTTTTTGCAAAGCATGGGCGCGAGGGGTTTGATAGTAGCCTGAATGTAGGCTAGCATTCACTGGTGCAAGTCTTTGGGGGTCGATCCCCCTATGTGTGATGTGGGGAGTAGTGTGGTGGGGTTTGGTGATGCATGTAGGTTGTGGAACTGAAGGGGTTTTTTAAGTGTTTTCTATTTTTTTGTGCCACCTTTAAATGTTTATTTGTGTTTCTATGTGGCTCTGGCATGTGGAAGGTTGTATGGAACTATCAAGAGGTTTCAAAAACCCCTTTTCATGTTCTTTTAAGGAGGCTATTGTTGGTGGGGATTCCTCGTCATTTGGACATGAAGATGCAATACAATGAATGAATCAAGAATAATCAATTTTAGGGGTTATGCACAAAACCTAATGGGTGTTTGGAAAGAAGCTTAGATCGCCCAGTGGTAGTGATTAATCCAAATGTTGTGGTAGATGATGTGGTGTATTTATCATAGCATGATTTACTCTATAAATTCATGAGAGTTTGCATATCTTTGCCTTTTTTGGAGGCTCGGGCTTGTATTACCTTCAACCCAAAAGGGGATATGGAAATCATTCTAAGAGCTAATGGTTTTTTTTTGTGGTCTTCACCCAACTAGCAGATCATAATATGGTCTTCGAAGGTGGCTTGTGTTTTCATAATCAAGCAGTGATTTTGATTTGGTGAAAGAGCTTCTATCAAAGATTCATGTATCAAGTATCAAGTTGGCTAGTCACACATGACACACACACACACACACACTCACTTAGGCTATTTGAAAACCTTATCGGGCCAATTCAAGTATCAAGTTGGGTGAGTCATAAATCTGATTTGATAGGTTATGTGTCATTAGAGAAAGTAAAATCCATTTCGTTAAAAGATCTTATTAAATTTCATCAAAATAAATTTTCAAATATCTTTTGTAATTAGTAAATATTATGTATAATATATATATGTGTATTATGAGTCAAATGCATATATATGTATGTATATATGAATATATAAATATGATAGGTAACATTAATATTTTTATATATTCCTATATATATACGTATATAAGTGTATATTATATAAATTAGTTACATTTTGAATGCCATAATAATATGACAGTGTTATCTCTCTTAAAACTGTGGTAGCTAAGTCGAATTGAAAGGCTTTATGAAGGATATTTAAAATCCATAATGGGCATCATATTATAGTGCCAACTTGGGAAATTTCGATCTGGTTGGGGAGCCACGTAGGTGGTTGTGTAATTGCACATTTTAAGTTTTTAAATTGTGAAGTGAAGTGGTTGTGAGTCATGACAAAGCTATTGCTAGTCGTTCCTTCAAAAGAGGCATTTCTACTTAAGTTTCAAATTGAAGTTAAAATTCTATGTATATCAATATCTAGTCATGGCTCTTGGCTTCATAAGTAAACTATATTTCAGGCATTGGTAACCACTTCTTTAAAGCCACTACATGGTAGTTAATTGAATGATATTAATAGATTTAAACTTGTTACTTTGAACCGAGGCATTAGAGGCCATAATGGTACCCGTAGAAGGATATTTGTTTAACAACTTCTTTAAATCATAGTTATCTTGGAAAATTCATGGCTTATCTAGAAAAATCAGCACCTCTAATAGGGGAATGCTTTTAATGAATCAATTGGTAAATATATGAATAAGTGGCAAGGTTGAATAGATGATCGGAAGTCTTTGTTTTGGGAGTAAGATATTGGGTATAATCAACTGTTGGCTGCAACAGGGAAGGGAGAGTCTATTTTGTTCATTTTGCTTTGGTTGTTTATTAAGAATAGACTAGAAAGTTTATATAAGATATTACTGTGTTATCTTGCATGCTTTGATAGAGGGTTATGAAAAGGAGCAGCTCTCAAGTGTTAAGTTGTCCTTCCTCTGCTTAGAATAGGGTGTAACACACCAAAGAGGAATTGGAAATTTGTGACTACACCTCAAGATTTAGGAGTGTAGTAATTTTCTTCAATATTTTCCAAGCATGGCCAATATTTCTATTTTCTCTTCTTTAATTTGGTAAAAGCCTGTGTGTGTGCGTGTTTAATCATGCAAATGCAAGTATGTAGTTGTTTTTCCTCAAGATTACTCATATATTCAAGATTAATTATTTTTCCTCATAAGAGTATTAAAGATGTTTTGGACTATTATTAATTTGGTGGATAGGCTAAGTGCTCACTCCAATATACGTATGTTTTTAATCAAACTTAGATATACAAAATTTTGAATTAAATTTTAAGGGAGAGCTTAAGAGAAAAGATTTAGGCTCTCTCTAAATTGTGTTTTTCCAAACAAACCAGCTTCATAAACTGAATTAGTGAAGAATTATTAAATACTTGAAAATGGTGTTTCTTCCATCCAATAAGACAATGTCTTATATTTTATTATTATCACAGTTTATATTGTATTTTCAAGGTAAATAATCTTTTAAGAAATTCAAATAAGGGTTTGAAATATAATAGAGGAGATGAATTATTTATTTTTGTCCGAACTTTATAGGTATTTGATATTTGACCAGGAGTCATTGTTATATATTGATTTGAGATCAAATATCTCGAGTAGAGGACACTATGTTTACGTCATAAATCAAAGAGCATAATACTAGGAGAGTAGTTAAACTCCTTTTGTCTATTTAAAGGACTTGAATAAGAGGCAATAGCCTAGACCCATAATGTTGCAAGAGCGTAACATGGGTGTTCGAGTTATAAGTGTGACTAGGTGAAGATCTTTGTCCTAAAATGTGCAACAACAACAAATATGTAAGAAACAACAAAAACAAACACCTAACACCTCAAGATTGGGAAAAACGTTAAACTCAACAAATGTAATGATTATACCTTGCTAAGTTGCTCCTTGGTTGGCCCTTTGATCTTTGATGTTTTGTATGCTCCTCTTGATGGAAAAAGATGTGAGATGGGATGCAAAGATGGTTGAACGTAGATGAGTATGAGATACAAGTGCTATGGTGAAGGAAAAGTGTGAAAGTTGGCTAAGTATGGCTCAAATGTGGAATGTGAAGTGGCTAAGGATATGATGATGTGTAAGTGAGGTGGAAGGAGGGTAGATGATGTGGAGGAAGGAAAAGTACCTTGGGGGATGAGAAGATTTCCTCAAAAAGGAACTTCTTGTCTCCAAGTGGGAATGAAAGTGACTTTTGAGGAATTTTAGAATTCTTCAAAAATCTCCATAGGAAAAGGGAATGTAGTTGGAAAAATAAATAAAAATTCACATGCTTGGAAGAATCTCATGGACAAGACAAGGTTCCAAAAATGGAAGCACTTGTCCACATGTGACTTGATGTGACAAGTTAAAGATTACACGGGGAAGAGTCCACATGTGACTTGATGTGACAAGTCAAAGATCACATGGGGAAGAGATAAAAAGAATTTAATATTCCTTGGAAGGATAAAAAGAATTAAAAATTCCTTGGGAGATTGATTAGGCTAGTTAATGAAAGATTATAGGAGGGTTAGGTGGATAAGAGAGATTAGGGGCCAACTTACAAAATTTGGAGGATGTGATACATCCTAATCAAGGATTAGGCATGTGCACATTCCTAATGATGGAATTAGGAGGTTGATTAAGGAAGGGATGTGACATGTGACGAATTAAATAAATGTCATATTTATTTAATTCATTTGATGAAAGGGGTAAGGTATTTAATTATTAACTAAATACCTTAGGGGTTTAGAGGAATTTTACGGATATTAATTAGATAATAGCAATATTACCTAATTAACACAGATAAAAGTATGTTTTAGGCGAATAGGGATTAATTTTATAAATTAAGTGTCCAAATTTAGGTGTCTACGATAAGTATTAAATCTACTTAGTCAAATTAATGACTTTAGTGAAGTCATCACTTTTTGAAAGATAATTTTTTTGATTAAGTTAATATTTGGATCAAACCAATAGTTAGAGTTAACCATAGGTCAGTGAGATTTCCAAATCGAGTTAGAGGTGGGTGAACTTGCGATACCACTTTCTAAGCAAGTGGATGAATATAATTCAAACTTTGGCAAAAGTAAGTGCAAAAATCTCTACTTGCACTTGTCAATTCATTGTGCTCAAGATTTGCATAACTAGTTAGTAGTTTCATACTTAGAATTTCTCTATAGTTGTATGACTATACTTGTTATGTAGGACACAACACTAGAAACTTAGATGACAACACTAGAGGTTCCTATACTATACTCTTCATCGAAGGGTAGGGTCACTTTCAATTGGAAGGTGTGTGGGGGACCATCAGTCTATGGTTGGAGGTAAAATGCTTTGGTGATGTTCTCCCTCTTGCAAATGTCACATTGAGGCTTGTGAAATAGAAGAATAATCTAGCTAAGGATATCCTAACCTTGATCTTATTTGTAAATTATGAAACTATTTACTTGATCATAGATCTTTAATGCAAAATTTATTTGAATAAGATGTATTTCATTTACAAAATGTTATGTTATTTTAATTTATGAATGTTATATGTTTTCCTTTTTGCAAAATGCAAATTTTGATGTTAGAAAAGAAAAAAATTATCTTCCTGTTTGAAGGTATTGAAATATTTAGTTTGAGTATTAAAACCTAGGTGAAAACTAGAAGAGTATGGTAAGAATTGTTACATATGGTATCAGAGCTACTGAGTTCAATACATGGACCTATGAGCTCATTGCTTAAGCTTAAATTCCAACATTAACAAGTGGCTAATTTTTGGGTGTTCTTGTGCCAGAATGGTGAGAACTAAGATGATGCCATGAAATAATTAATCAGTAGTGAATGTTACCTAAAGGCCAAGAAAGATGGAGAATCTGTAATGAAACCCTTGGACAAAAAAATGACTACAAGGAGAGGGTATGACTAGCTAACTATGAAACCTTCACTGATGCTATAAAACATATTAAGCAGGATAAAAAGTAGGAGGAAACTAAGACCTTACACTCGTACCTCAAGCTAAACTAGACCAGCCATCTCTTTATAGAAATATATCAAGTGAAAGCAACACTAGCACCCCTTTGGATAGACAGGAAGGGTTGGAAGTGCACATGTGAATGCCTCCACCTTCTGAAGTCATTGTGATAGATTCTAGGAGTGAATAGTAACCCAAAATTTTTATTTCCCCCTATTAATGATGAGTATTCATTCCATTAAATAAGCATGTTTTGTAATCCACAACTATTATAATGAAAATTTTGGAAAAATTGCAAAAATATCTCTTTTATTTTGATGAATGAATGAAAATTTGCTAAATGTTTATAATTAAATGGAAAACTAGAGAAACTAATTGAATGTAAAAAATGAAAATTTACAAGTAATAACCTAAACATGGTTTGAACCAGGACCAGTTTTGGAGGAAGCCAGGAGGTAGGGAAACCTTCTAGAAATTCAGATTCCAAGCTAGGAAAAAATATTGCTATGCTCAATGAAGCAAGAGAAAGAATCATAAACCTTGAGAAAGAGGTTAGGGGTTAGAGTAGGCCTGATCATGAAGCATCCCATGAAGGTGAGGATGAGAATAAAAAAGAATGCACCACCTTCAGTGAGCGTGGAGAAAACAACTCAGATTTAAGATCCGATTTGGAGAAAAGAAACCAAATGGCCCTTGAGCTATCAAGGGATATGAAGAAGGTTACACCTCCCAAATTTGAGGGTATTGTGAGTGGTGATGTTGTGGAGGTTTGGCTCACAAAGATGGAAAAATAATTTGAGATTAGAAACTATTCCAAAGTAACCAAGGTTGTTTAGGGAGTGTACCAGCTATCTGGAGAAGCATCCACATGGTGGATGAACAAAAATATTAAACTAGGCATGAGTTTGCTAAGTCTAACATAGGATGAATTTATGGTGATCTTAAAATAAAGATGGTTTTCCACAACTATACTTTGATCAGAAACTAATGGATTTTCAATACTTGAGACAAGGTGATTCATTTTTTAATGAGTACTGGGAGAATTTCACTCATTTTTTGGAGTACATTCCTCAATATCAAAAAGATGAAAGATTTTGGACAAAGAAATTCATTATGGGGTGTAATGCCCAGCTTCGAGGTGAGGTATACATTCATGGTCCTACTACCATGGACCAAGTATATGAGAAAGCAATCAAGCAAGAGAAGAAGTTAAAGTCCATATCTGCATATAGGGAAAAGAATTGCAAGAAGTTCAACTGGTCACAATCCTCTCAAGAATTTAAGAAAAAGGATGAAAAATAGGACTTCAAGAATAAAGGTGATAAAGGGTTCTGAAATAATCAAAATGAGTCTAGAGGTGGCCAAAAAATAACAACCCCAAGAAGAACAAAGATAATTCAAGGAAGCCTTTTGAAAGGTGAGGACCTTTGGGGGGTGTTTTTCATGTGGTAGTGAACACTATGCTAACCAATGTACTAATACAACACAAGGGACACAACCTCAAGGAAACTCTTTACCATCTCAGTAGGTAGCTTTCTAGTAGAGAATCCATGCAGCGTTGGACAATTGTCAGGAGAAGTACCATATTAATCCAATTGAGACTCCAGGTACTTTATTTGGTATATCAATTTCAAATTTAATAGAAACTGGTACTACTAAATGTTTTATTTCACCAAAATCATTAAATAAGATATCTAGAAAGGCTATTTATATGAAAAACTCATGGTTAATAGAATATGTAGACAAGATCAGAGCTCAGCTAGAGCAATATTTGTTCGAGGCTAAGGTTGAACTATTGAGATTTTCAATGGAATTAAACCTATATGTAGCCCCTTAGGATCTTATGATCTCATCCTGCGAGTACATTGGTTATGGAGGAATAGGGCTAAGGTAGACTGTTTTGCGAAAATGGTAGAATGTTTAGATGACCTTGGGAACAAATTGTATCTATAAGGTACACCTAGTGAGGTTAAGGAAAATATTAGTCATTCAACTAAAGAAGGCCAAGCAAAAATGATGTCAACTCTTTGCAGTCAAAATGGAGAAAATGGATGGAATTGATGAATTTTCAAAAAGATGGATTTTTTTTGCATCTGCATCTTCAGGCCATGCTAGGGCACTCGAGCCCTAGCCCGTGACTATTCTTTGCTTGCTCTGTGCGCTGTGGGGGGATTCTTGGTGTTGTTTGGGGGCGGAGTTTGGCTTCTCTCATTTTTTCTTTCCTACGGTGGCTGCATTCTCTTCTACCATGGTGTTTTTTTGCTGGCATTGGGGTCTCTGATCCCTTTCTCCTAAGGTCTTGCACTCTGGGCGGCTGCTGTGGAGTGGGCTCGGGCTTGCTGTGGGGTGGAGGTGGTGTGTTGGAGGGATTTTGGGGGGCCCGTGTGTAGGGTGACACCACTCTTTGGGCTGCGTGGTGTCCCTCTCGGGTGTGGGGTCTACTCTCTACGTTGCCCTTCTTTTGCTTTGTGTGGGGTGCGATTGGTGAGTGGGGTTGCTATCCCCACTCCCCACCATGGAGCGTTGGGTTGTGTGCCCATCTTGGGCCCCTCAGTTTTAATGGCTCTTGGAGAATCATCTAGGGTTTTGCCCATAATGGAATTTTGCTCTGCAGTTCGTGCTAAGTCATCTTTCTAGGATATGAAGTTTTTTTATAATAATTTATTTTCTCCTGAATCAAGAGCTGGTAGAATGGGACCGTCTAGTGGACCACACATTACGAAAATTAATGGATGTCTAGAATGTTGTAAAGAGCGGCCGAAGCTGGTTATCCCGCTAGAGATGATTGCGAAAGACATTGATTATTACTCGGGTCATTCTTTATTGTGCAAGTTTATGGGGATGTGTATCTCGTTACAATTTCTAGAGTCATGGGCACAACGAACCTGGATGCCGGAGGGTGAGATGGAGCTCATGTTGCTAGCAAACAACTATTTCATGGTAACTTTTAATTGCATGGAGGATCGTATTAGGGTCTTTGAAGGAGGCCCTTATTTTTACAACCAGATCGGGCTATTTATTAAACCTTGGCATGTGGGTTTTGATCCTTCTGAGGAGATTCCAACTCGTGTTCCGATGTGGGTTCGGCGCCCTCACTTTCCTGTGGAATGTTAGCGGGATGATGTTATGCACTTGTTGGCCTCGATGCTTGGAAAGTCGGTTGGCTTTGCGCAACAGAATCAGGTTAAAAAGGTGATGACTTTTGCTCGTATTTGTGTTGAAATTGATTTAAGTAAGCCATTACCAAATTCTTTGGATATGTGTGCAGGTCCTTATTCGTGGGTGTAGCAATTGGACTATGAGACTCTTCTTTTTCGCTGTCGTCTTTCATGAATATGGACACCTGCTATGTCGATGTCCAAGGGCTAGGCCTTCAGAACCCCAGTCTTCTCAGCCCCCTCGCAACCCCCCCAGGGCTGACAAGGGGAAGGATCCCATTCCAGGAGGTGTGGTTGGTGCGAATGGTTACGTTCCTGTCAAGGATCGTCACAGGAACCGAGGTCAAAAGAGGACCCTGATGGAAAGATAGGATGCAGACACTTTTAATAGATTTGAGATTTTAAATGATCTTAGCCAGCAGGAAGTGAACCCGGGCTTGGTGAATCTAAATCAGGATGTGGTGGTTTTAGGGTAGGAGGGTCTTTTGTCTGAAGCTACTCAGGTTATGTAGGATGTAGGTACTATACAAATGGAAACCAACCTTCAGACGGAGGTTAGAATGGAGTCGATTCCTTCAAAAGAAGGGAAGAAGGGTGTGGGGGATGGTTCTTCTCTGGTGGTGAAAGAAGGTTCTGAAATGGTTAAGAGTAGCAAGTTTCCTTCTCCTTTGGGTCTCCTTCAAAAGGAACCAAAAAAAGGGGTGGGGGAGAAACCCTCCAAGCTTGGTAGAAAAAAGGATTTGGAAAAGATTAAATTAACAGGGGAGACTTTGGTGGAGTCAGGGTCTGTAAAGACCCTGTATTCTCATTTCTCATATCCCTTGAAATGATTGTTTTGTCTTGGAATGTAAGGGGCTTGAACAGTGGCCCTAGACAAAAATTTGTTCGTGCTTTGATTAGAAGTCATTCTCTCAATGTTCTCTTCCTTTAGGAGACTAAGTTATCAGTGTAGTGTATGTTGAGGTTGGTGCCTAAGCTTTGGGGAGGTGGTGAGTGCCAGTGCATTGGGGCTCATGGATCGGCTGGGGGAGTGGCTTGTCTATGGAACCCTTGTAAGGTTCACCCCCTTTGGTGGATGTCCTTTAAGTCTTCTTTATCCATGAGTGCCTCTTGTTTTGAGATAGGGGAATCTATTCTCTTCTCTAATCTCTATGCGCCTCTCGAGATTCAAGGTAAGCAACTTTTGTGGTCCCATATCAGGTTTCTCCGTAGCATGGCGCCTTACCTTTCGTGGATTTTGGCTGGGGATTTTAATGCCATTTCTGAGATCGTTGAGAAGAGAGGGGGTATTGCAAGATTGGAGGCTTCTGCGCTGCTTCTTCAGGACAATATTGTTGCTTTAAATCTTGTTGACATAAAGCTCACCAATGGTCAGTTTACTTGGAACAATCGAAGGGTTGGGGAGAGTTGCATTGCAGAACATTTGGATCATTTTCTGGTTTCTTGTTTCTAGGTTGGTGGTCAGTGGTCCTCTAGCTCTGAAATTCTAGATTGGCGAGGATCTGACCATTGGCCTATCAAGCTTTCCATTACTTTTGCTCATGTGCCCTAGTCTCCTTTCAAGTTTCAGCTTATGTGGTTGCGCGACCTCTCCCTGCATGGCCATGTTGCTGACTGGTGGAGGAATGGTAGACCTACTCATGGTACGAAAATGTATACTTTTGCTAAGTTATTGCAATTTGTGAAGTACCAGCTTAAACATTGGAACCGCTGGTGCTTTGGAAATATTTTCCATGATAAGAGTGTTGCTTAGGCTGAGCTGGATGGTATTACGAAGGTGATCAGGGAGGTTGGGGTAACTGAAGATTTGCTTCAGGAGGGGGCTAGGGCTTTGAAGGTGCTGGAGGAGTGTGAGTTGCAGGAGGAAGTGTTTTGGAAACAAAAGGCTCAGATCGAGTGGCTGCAGGAACGCGATAAGAATATTGCTTTCTTCTTCAATTCGGTGAATAACAGGGGGGAGAATCTTTCCTCTTTTCAGGAAATCTCTAGTGAGGTTGTGTGGTATTTTGCTTCCTTATTCAGGGAAGACTCGCAGGGGGGTCGCCTGAGGAAGCTCAGGTTCTTTCTTGTATTCCTCCGGTGGTTTCTAGGGAGATACAAGAGCATCTTATGGGTGACATTTCTTTGGAAGAGCTGGAGGGGACTGTGTTCCAGATGAAGAAGGGGAAAGCTCCTGGCCCTGATGGCTTCCCGATTGAATTTTTTTAGGAATTTTGGGATATTATCAAGATGGACCTTTTGGTTGTTGTTCAAGAGTCATAGAAGAATAAGTAAATGTTGCATGCTCTGAATTCTACCTTCCTTGCTCTTATCCCCAAGTGTGAGGGGGCAGATAAGTTAACTCAATTTCGTCCTATTTCCTTGTGCAATGTGATTTATAAAATTATATCTAAATTGATTGTCGATAGGTTAAAAAAGTGGCTTACTATGCTAATCTCTGAGGAACAGAGTGGTTTTTTGGTGAGTAGACAAATTTTGGATGGGGTGGTTATTGCAACTGAGGCCATTCATTCTATGGCTATCTGCAAAGATAAGGCGATGTTCATTAAGCTGGATATGGCCAAGGCTTATGATAGAGTTTGATGGTCCTTCCTTCAGAAAGTGCTTGGTGCTTTTGGTTTTGGGGAAGATTGGATTCAATGGGTTATGAGTTGTGTTACCTTGACCTCATTCTCAGTGTTATCAATGGTGAGCATTCTGAGCTTTTTGGTGCCTCTCATGGTTTGCGTCAGGGAGACCCCCTCTGTCCTTATTCATTTCTTCTTCTTGCTAAAGGTCTTGGACGCTTGATGAAAAGGAATGTGGAGTTGGGTCTCATTCAGGGGTGCAGGTGGGGAGGGGATTTTCCTCCACAGTCTCATTTATAGTTTGTGGATGATACCGCTCTAATGGGTTTGGCTACTATTAGGGAAGTGTCAAATTTGTGCAGGGTGTTGGATGTTTATCTTGTTGCCTCGGGACAGCTGATTAATGAGGATAAGTCCTCCATTTTCTTCTCCAATACTTTGGAGCCCATTCAGAGGCGGATTGCTCATATCTTGAGATTTCAGATAGGGGCTCTCCCTTTGACCTACCTTGGTATTCCTATTTCGGTGGGAAGGATACCCAGGGGCTCTTGGCAGAAATTTTTGGATAAAATTTGTGTGAGAGTGAATCATTGGACACACAGGTGGTTGTCTTTTGCTGGTCATGTTCAGTTACTCAAGTCTGTGGTGCAGGCCCTCCCCATTTATCGTTGCATGATCCAGGTGGCTCCTATGTGTTTTGTTAAGGAATTAGATTCTTTAGCAAGACAGTTTTTATGGGCTGGTAATTTGATATAATCTAAATGGAGTCTTGTCAGATGGGATGTTGTTTGCAGCCCGAAGCAGTTGGGTGGTCTTGGATTAAGGCTGTTTGTTGTGTCTGGGGTGGCATTGGCTACTAAATTGTATTGGCGGTGGTGTGTGGAATAGGATCAGATTTGGGCCCGAATTTTATCCCATAAGTATTTCCCTAGGATTCCTAGGATGGATATTCCTCGTTATCCCCTTGTGGGGAAAGGTTTGGTGATTTGGGGTACGCTAAAAAAAGGGGTTGTGCTCATCAAAGAGGGCTTGTTTTGGATTTTCAAAAGAGGGATGGAGGCGCATTTTTGGTCTGACTCTTGGGATGGATTCCCTCCCATTGTTTCTTAGTTTCCTAATTTTTTGACTCTGTGTCAGAGGTTCCTGGAGGCTGGTTGGTCGAGGGTGAGTGAATTTAAGTCCTTTTTGTCTCATGGTCAGTTGGAGGAGGTGAGATGGAAGAACCCTGAGGAGTGGCATGTTGTTGGTTCAGAGGAAGAGTTTTTTGAGCTTCAGAATATCCTTGTCAGTAGACGGTGTAGTTCCCTCCCAGATGGGGATGTTTTGGCCTGGTCTTCTAATCCTAAGGGTGTCTATACTATCTCTTCAGGATATTAGGGGTTGTTATCCTAGAGGTTGGATGCAGTGGAGGTTCAGTGGTGGAAGAATGTGTGGAACAAGTTCTCTTGGCCAAAGTGCAATTGTTTTATTTGGACTTTGGCTTGGAATAGATGCTTGACTTGGGATAACATTAGGAAGAGGGGGTTCCAGGGCCCTTCCATATGTGATTTGTGTGGAGCTGGAGAGGAGGATTTTTCTCACTTGTTTTTCTGCTATCCCTTTGCTATGCATCTTTGACATTCTTGGTGGGGTGTTTGGAGTAGTTTGGATAGACCTCCTGCTTCAGCTTCTTTCTTGCAGGTTGTGTGGTATGTTGAACCTACCTTCATGCTATGGCAGATCTGGTTGGAATGGAATCGTCGAATTTTTCATGGCGAAAAGTTGTTAGTCCAACAAGTTTGGCAAAGAATTTTAGGTATGATTCAGGAGACTGTGGAGGCTAAGTGTGAAGTGGAGTTCCCTTTGGAGAGAAGGGATGTTGAGATGGTGGATAGAATGGGGATTTAGGGGTTGTCTTTGGCATCTGTTTGTGCTAGGAGAGGAAGGAGGGTGAAAAAGAAAGTCCAAAGGATGGGAAGATGGTTTCCCCCTCCAGTTGGCATTTTGAAGATCAATACTAATGGTTCCTCAAGAGGAAATCCTGGGCCTGCCGGGATTGGTGGTGTTGGTAGGGATTTTTATGGCTTCGTGATTTTCTTCTTTGCTATTCATGAAGGGATGCAGACTGTCAACCTTATGGAAGGTTTGGCGATCCTCTACGCTCTGGAAAGGGCTTATGCTTTGGGGTGGCACAAGGTGATCTGTGAATCTGATTCACAGGTTTTGGTTAACTTAATCAATGATCAAAAGGTTTCTGATGTTAGCTGGTAGTTGGCTAGGATGGTGCAACAGGTCCTGCAGATTAGCTCCTTGATGGAGTTGGTGTCTTTCATCCACATTCCGAGAGAGTGGAATAGGGCTGCTAATTGTTTGGCCAAGTGTGCTTTTGAGCATTTAGATGGTCTGAAGGTTGAGGAGTGGGAGCAAGTTTCCCCTGAGCGTCGTCATGACTTAGAAGGGATTCTTGTTGAAGATGCAACTGATTATGGCCCTGGTTGAGGTGGTTCTAGATTTGTTTGGTCATTTCTTGATGGCTTCTAGGGCTCTGACCCTTTTTTCTTGTATTGCTCTTTCTTGATTTTCAATAAAGTTTTTACCCCTTTTTAAAAATAAATAAATAAAATAAAATAAAATAATGGAGAAAATGGATGATTACAAAGAGTTCATCTTCTAGGATGACTTAATGTATTACAAAGCCTAAAAACTCCAAGGAGTGGAAGAAGAGGAATTTATGGAACAAGAAAGATCAGACTTGGAGAAGTATCATATTCTAAGGGGTTTTGTGGATTTATTTCTAGATGAATTTCTTGAATCACCTCCTAAGAGAGCTTTTGACTTCTCCATAGATATAGTTCCAAGATTAGAACCTATATCCAAAGCTCCTTATCAAATGACTACAATAGAGTTGATGGAGTTAAACGCTCAGCTGTAGGATTTGTTATCAAAAGTATTGATAAGACCCAGTGTATAAACTTAGGGAGCACCAGTGATCTTTTTTAAGGACGGTACACTGTGCATGTGGATAGAATAAATGATAAAGAATAAGTATATGTTGCCATGTATCAATGATCTCTTTGATCAAATGCATGGGGCAGCTGTGTTTTCAAAGATCAATCTATGATCAAGTTACCATCAGTTAAGGCTTAAGGATGAAGATATCCACAAAATAGCCTTTAAAACAAGACATAGACATTATGTGTTCACAATCCTACCTTTTGGACTAACGAATGCACCTACAACATTCATGAATCTAATGAAAAGTGTATTCAGAGACTATCTAGATAAGTTTGTTCTTGTGTTCCTATACGACATTCTAATTTATTCTAAGAATGAGGAAGAACATCTCCAATACTTGCAAATTGTTCTTCAATGTCTGAGAGAACATAAGCTTTATGGTAAGCTCTTAAAGTGTACCTTCTTCCAGAAGGAACTACAGTATTTAGGTCATGTAATTTTAGCAGAGAGAATTGTAGTAGATCCATCAAAGATCAAAGTTGTTCTAGAGTGGCCTGCACTAAAGAATGTGCATGAATTCCATAGTTTTATGGGTTTGGTTGGGTATTATAAAAATTTCATGGCTAAATTTTCAAGAATATCTTTCCCCATTGCTTCTTTGTAAAGGAAAGGAAAAAGGTTTGAATGGTCAAAAAAATGTTAGGAGGCATTTGACCAATTAAAAGAGAAGTTAACTATGACACCAGTTCTAAAGGTACCTGATACAAAAGGTCATTTTTTGGTCATCATTGATGCCTCGGGAGAAGGATTAGGTGGGGTACTTATGCAAGAAGGGTGAGTTATTGCCTATGAGTCTAGAAAATTGAACACTTATGAACAAAACTATTTTCCACATGATCTTGAGCTAGTAGCAGTTGTACATGCTTTGCAAATGTGGAGGCATTATTTTCTTGGGAAACCCTTTGAGTTAAAGTAAGACCATTAAGGTCTAAAATATTTGTTTACCCAACCAAATATAAATGCATGTCAGAGGAGATGGCTTAAGCTAATATCTAACTATGATTTTGAAATTAATTACATTCAGGACAAAGCAAATTGAGTTGTGGATGCCCTAAGTCCAAGGAGGCATATCTCAATGATATCTATTCATTCTAATTTCAAGAATCAAATGTTGAAGAAGTCCAAGGGAGATGAATAATATGAGCATGTCAAACAAGCTCTCATAGAAAATCCTCAATATTCGAGGTATGATGGGTTTCATTTTGAACCAGATAGACTGATAAGATATAGAGGAAGGATGTATGTTCTAAACTCTAAGGAGTTAAGGAATATAGTGTGGAAAGAAGTTCATTCTACACCATATTCAGGACATCCTGAAGTGACAAACTTTTGGCTGATGTGAAACCACTATATTTTTGGAAAGGAATGAAGAGATATTTTGCAAGGTTTGTAGTGGGATGCCTATAATGCCAAAGGTTGAAAGCAAAACATCATCACCCGACAGGACTTTTATATCCTCATGAAATTCTAGAGTGGAAGTGGCAGGTCATTAGAATGGATTTTGTACAAGGTATTCCTATGTCTAGGAATTGGCATAATGTTATTTTGGTAGTGGTGGACAAACTCACCAAGGTAGCTCATTTCATACCGAGAAATTTGATAGATGGGGCACTATTCATAGCCCACAAATTTGTGTAGGAAGTGTTTAGGTTGCATGGTGTTCCTAAGAAGATTATCTCAGATAGGGATGCACATGTAATGTCAAGGTTTTGGCAAACCCTATTCTCCTTACTTGGAACTCGATTGAACATAAGTTCAACACATCATCCTCAGACATATGGTCAGACAAAAAGAGTAAACCAAGTGTTGGAAGATCTATTGAGAATGTAATATTGCATGGATCAACAATATAAGTGGGAGGATTACCTACCGCTTGTAGAATTTTCTTATAACAATTCTTATCATTCCAATATCAAGATGGCTCCATCTAAAGCATTCTATGGAAGAAAGTGTCGAACTCCTATAAGTTGGGATAAACTAGAAAATAGGATTAGTCTTAGTCCAAAAATGCTATAAAAAATGGAAGAGTAGATCAAGTTGATCAAGAAAAGGAAAGCAAAAGTGAATGATAGGGAAAAAAGCTATGTTGATGCTAGCATATACCAAGTCATTTCTCAGTAGGGGAAAAAGTATTACTAAGAGTCAAACCACAAAAGAGTTTAATTAAGTTTAGAAATTCATCCAAACTAGCTTCTTGTTATGTGGATCCCTTTGAATTTCTTCAAGAATTCAACCCAGTCATGTATAGAATTTCTCTACCACCAACTCTTGCCAAGATGCACAATTTATTTCATGTATCATACCTTAAGAAATATATACCAGGTGGCAATCATGCTATTGAAATTAGAATACATTACAGGTACAAAAATTAGGAGTGGAAATGATCGAGCCTCTCAGAGTGCTTGAAACGTACAAGCTCCACCTACGTAATAGAGAGTTCATTCAGTGCAAGGTCCAGTGGGACCAATATGCAGAAGACAATGCTACATGGGAGGATTGCAATGATATTAATATAAACAAATATTTCCTCATCGTGTTCATGCTTTTGAAAACTCATAAGAAATAACTTTTGTTATTGTTATATGTTATGATACTTTGAATCATTGCTTGGACGATGATCCTTATGGGGGAAGATATGTTACACCCCATTTTTGAATTACCAAATTACTTTAACTTTTCTATTCAAATACAGTTTTAATGCATGATGATGACATTATGGTATTTAATGTTTGGATGAAATATATGCAATGTGATTTATTTACTTTTAAATGATTATATTATAATAATATTTTGATTATATTATATGATTGTAAGATACTTGAAAATATTGTGATTATATTATAAATGTAAATGACTAACTATGTGAATGTTTCTCTAAGTGAAATGTAGGAATGTTCATGCCCTCTAGAGGGAGAGGGAGAGTATCACCTAGGAGAGGATTTGGCCTACGAATCATTTGGTATTGCTATTTGAGTTGACACACACCCACTTAAGCTATTTGAAAACCTCATTGGGTCAATTCAAGTATGAAGTTGGATGAGTCATAAATCTGAGTTGATAGGTTAGGTGCCACTAGAGAAAGTAAAATCCCTTTTGTTAAAATATCTTATTAAATCATCAAAATAAATTTATTTCAAATATCTTTTGTAATTAGTAAATATATATATATATATATATATATATAAGTTACTTTTCAAATGCCATAATAATATGACATGTTATCTCTCTTAAAATTGTGATAACGAAGCTGAATTAAAAGGCTTTATGAAGGGAATTTAAAAGCCATAATGTGCACCATATTATAGTGCCAACTTGGGCAATTTCAATCTGGTTGGGGAGCCACATAGGTGGCTGTGTAACTTCACATTTCAAGTTTAAATTAAAGCCACATAAAGTGGTGATTCTAAATCATTTTTCACATGCTCCTATCCTTATGGTTATCACAGCCTATACATTAACATTGGGAAGTGGTTGTGAGTCGTGGAATAGCTATTGCTATTCATACCTTTAAAAGAGGCATTTCTAGTTGAGTTTCAAACTAAATTTTAAATCCTATGTATATCAATATATAGTTGTGGTTGCTAGCTTTATAAGTAAACTATATTTTGAGCATTGGTAACCACTTGTCTAAATACATTGTGTGGTAGTTAATTGAATGATATTAATGCATTTAAACCTATTAACTTGAACCGAGGTTTTAAAGGCCATAGTGGTACCTATAGAAGGATATTTGTTTAACAACTTCTTTAAATCATAGTTATCTTGGAAAAGTCGTTTCTTATTTAGAAAAGCCAAGACCTCTAATATGGGGATGCTTTTAATGAATCAACTAGTAAATATTTGAATAAGGGGTGAGGTTGAATAGATTATTGGAAGTCTTTGTTTTGGGAGTAAGATATCAAGTATAATCAATTATTGGCCACAATAGGGAAGGGAGAGTCTATTTTGTTCATTATGCTCTGGTTTTCCATTAAGAATAGACAGGAAAATTTGTGGAAGAGATTATTGTGTTATCTTGCATGCTTTGATAGAGGTTTCTGAAAAGGAGCAGCTCTCAAGTGTTAAGTTTTCCTTCCTTATACGCTTGAAAAAGGGTACAATGCATCAAAGAGGAATTGGAAATTTGTGATTGCATATCAAGATTTAGGAGTGCAATAGTTTTCTTATATCTTTTCCATGCATGGCTAATATTTCTCTTCTTCTCTTCTTTAATTTGATAAAAGCCAATATATATGTGTTTAATCATGCAAATGCAAGTATGTAGCTATTCTAGAAACACATAAGAAAGCATGTATATACTCATCTATTCAAGATTATTTATTTTTCCTCATAAGAGTATCAAATATGGTCTGGACTATTATTAATTTGATGGATAGGCTAAGTGCTCACTTTAGTATATGTGTATTTTTAATCAAACTCAAATATATAAAATTTTGAATTAAATTTTAAGGGAGAGCTTAAGAGAAGAGCTTTAGACTCTCTCGACATAAATTGAATTAGTGAAGAATTATTAAATACGTGAAAATAGTATTTCTTCCATTCAATAATGTAGTATCTTATATTTTATTATTATCACAGTTTATATTGTATTTTCAAGATAAAGAATCTTTAAGAAATTCAAAGAAAATTTTGAAATATAATAGAGGAGATGAAGTCTTTTTTTCTGTTCAAACTTTATGGGTATTTCATATTTGACTAGGAGTCATTGTTATCTATTTTTGAGATCAAATATATCGAGTAGAGGACATTATGTTCTCATCATAAACCAAAGAGCATAATACTAGGAGAGTAGTTTACTCCTTTTGGCTATTTAAAGGACTCAAATAAGAGGCAGTGGCCTAGACCTAGAATGTTGTGAGAACGTAACATGGGTGTTCGAGTTAGAAGTATCAAATCTACTAAGTTGAATTAACAACTTTAGTGAAGTCATCAATTTTTGAAAGATAATTTATTTGAGTAAGTTAATGTTTAGGTCAAACCAATAATTAGAGTTAACCTTAATTCAGGAAGATTTCCAAGTCAAGTTAGAGATGGGTGAACTTACGACACCACTTTCTAAGAAAGTGGTTGAATATAATTCAAACTTTAGCCAAAGTAAGTGCAAAAGTCTCTGCCAGCACTTGTCAGTTCCTGTGCTCCAGATTTGCATGTAACTAGTCAATAGCATCATACTTAGTTAGAGTTTTTCTATAGTTGTATGACCATACTTGTTATGTAGGACACAACACTAGAAACTCAGATGATAATACTATAGGTTCCTATACTATATTCTTCATCGAAGGGTAGGGCCACTTCCAATTGGAAAGTGTGCGGGGGACCATTAGTTTGCAGTTGGAGGTAAAGTGCTTGGATGATGCTCTCCCTCTTGTAGACAATAATTTGAGGATTGTGAAACAAAAGAATAATCCAACTAAGGATATCCTGACCTTGATCTTATTTGTAAATTATGAAATTGTTTAATTGATCATAGATCTTAAATATAAACTATATTTGAATATGATGTATTTCATTTACAAGATGTTAATTTATGTTATTTCAATTTATGAAATGTTATATGTTTTCCTTTGTGCAAAATGAAAAATATGATTTTAGAAAAGAAAAAAATTATCTTTCTATTTGAAGGCATTGAATTATTTACTTTGATTATTAAAACCTAGGTGAAAACTAGAAGAGTATGGTTAGAAATGTTACATTTCAAGAGAGTTAGATCATGTTGTGTGGTCTCCAAATTCCTAAGAAGTTGTAGGGTAACTACTAAAGCCAAGTCTAGTTTTTTTTGGTGATGTACAAATCTGTGGAATTAAAGAAGACCAGTATTGCACATGGATTTTGCTACATAACATCTTCATGGTATTGCGTGTGTATTTAGGATTATTCTTTCTCATAGACGGGTTTTTTCATTTACCATATTTGTTGGCATGAATGTTGTTAGAATTGTGAAAAAATGAGCCATGAGATCAAACAACGAACAAAGACACCTTCCACGGAAGAGATATGCAAACAAAGAATCTCAATATTCCTCAACTAGAAAAAACTACATAATTAACCTCAAGAATCTTCAAGGAAAACATGAGTCCTCAAAGGTTGAGAGTTTGAGAGAATGGAAGAGAAAATCTTAGGAGAGATAATATAATGAGGGTTGAGTGTTATACGAGAGAAAAACCCTAAAAGCATAAAAGTACTCTTAAGTTTAGCTCAAGTGAATGAGAATAAATTAGACTAATAATTAATTAAAGAGTAATTAATTGTTAGCTAATGCATGATTACTCTAATACCCCCCAAGATGAACTTAGGGAGTAGCTAAAAACCCTAAAAAAAAAATGCATGATGGGTCCCAACAAACAAGGCCCACTGAGGTACCCATGTACAAACACAAGATCACTCAAAACTAGAGAAAAAAGATAAAACCACTATGGGAGAAAACTCCTCTCCAAAAGAGAGAAAGGTGGTTGAAGGACTGAAAAGCCTCAAATTCAATGTGAAGGACTAAGAAGCCTCCAACCAAAACAATGTCCCAAAAAGAGAGGAACATGTAGAACATCGTTGAAGCACAAAGAAGTTTTAGACTATTGTTGAATGATGATTGGTATGGTGTTGAAATGAATAACCTCCTTTGAAACAAATGATGATTATGATCAAGATAACAAGAATATGCATGATTTCCAACAATGATACTACTCGAGTCAGATGGAAAACAAAGGTAAACATCTAGAAATCAAAGATACAAATGTGAAGATCAAGGAGAGTATAATCTGCATGAGTGCCCCCAATAACACTACTCAAATTAGATGACAAAAAAGGAAAACATTTGAAATTTGAAGATATAGATAGTACATGAATCTACATGAGTGACCCCAATGACACTACTCAACATGCAAGATGCAATTCGATAATACAAGTACCAATAGTCTAAAGAACATTGATCAAGAGAGAGATAATAATATGCATGACTTTCCCCAACAACACTACTCAAATCAGATGGAAAATGAAGGAAAACATTTGGAACTCGAAGATACAAACAACACATGAATCTGTATGAGTGACCAGAATTGACACTATTCAACATGCAAGATGAAAGTTGAAAATATGGGTACAATTAGTCTCTAATCAAATGAAAATGGAAGATCGCCTCCAAAAATAGTAATGTAAGAATGTCTATATGGTAAATGCTCCATCTCCATGAAATTCATGTAAACAACTACTAATGTATGTTGCATCTAAAAAGAACATAGGAACAAGAACTAGATATGTAGATCACACCAAATTGTGAAACCAAGGAAGCATTAGCACCAATAGTAGAAACCCCCCATAATGCTAAAAAGGGAGAGCCATGACAGGTACACTAAAACTATGTGAAACCAAGAAGTGCATGTAGGAGAAACAACTTGCAAATAAAAGGGTGTGCAAACGAATGCACACATGCATGAGGAAAGAATCACTGGGATTCACTATTTTCGTGGAAGGGACACTCACTTGAAAAAGGTGTGATGGAAAAGCAAAGGAAAACATCAACCCCCCATGGCACTTTATATCATAGTGTGTGTACAAAAGGCACAACATTATGTGCAAAAATCACCCAAAAGTATACACCAAAATGACACTTTATCTTAGTGCATCTACAAAAAAGAATGTCCATGAAAAATATGCCTACAATTCCCATATGGGATTGAATACCAAAAATACATATAGAACAAAAAAATGAGTCATCTCATGTAAACAAAAAGTTTCTAGGAGCTAAGACGTCCAAGTAATTCACTAGAGTGTGAAAACACAAAAAAATGAATAAAAACTACTTGGTGAGAAATCTGGAAAAAGTGCATGGATGGAAGTGAATAGCTCTAAAAGTTGGTTACAATGTCGTTGGAATCATGAAAAATAGAGAAACTGGTCAAAATTTACGAGCTCCAGACTAAAAACAACACCTCTGACTTAAATAGGTTGGAGAATGTACCAGCAATAAAAACAAGTGAAGACCCACACCACTAGAAAGTTGGTGGAATTAGCTTTTCGACAATATCTCATTTTCCAAAAATGATATTGTATGCCCAAAAGAAAAAAAACCTCCTTTAGGGCTTGCCCTAGATTGTACGGTTGACGTTATGTTGACATTAGTAAGAATATTCAATGAATATTCCTCCTAATCGAAAAAAAATTGGTCTCTTGCCGCCAATAAAACGAACAGAATATGCTAAACAAAGAATATTCCGATGAAAAATTTTATTGCTGCCCATGGTCACCGGAAAAAGCCAGGCCGGTTGCCAGAAATGGTGTAAATCTGTCGCCAGGATTTTTTTGGGTCACCAAAAAATCGAAGCACCTGTCATAAAAGTGCATAGTGGTCGGAAAATTGAGAGACAATGACCGGGAAAGAGTTTGAGGGCATTCAATTTTTTTTGATAGTTTTTGATATTTAATAAGAAGCCACTAAGCAGTCCAAAAATGCAATAGCCATTGGCGGGGTGGGACCCACGAGGACAGAGAGTACCCTACCGCCATGGGTAAAATAAATACATTATCACTTTTTAAAAAAACTGTGCAATGAATATAAACCACCCCCTCATAAAAATCAAACCTGTGATTTTTCTAATGTTTTTTTATTTTTTTTTAAATTTCTAAAAAGAAATTTAAAAAACAAAAGCTTACTTAAAAAAAGTGATTTTTTTCAAACTTCATGCATGCCAATCTGTACAGGGTTCGTACAGGTCCGTGTAAAAAAAAATTCCTTAGAAGTTCCCAATGCCAAAATAGGACAAATTTATAATCAATTTTTTTGGAATCGAGCTCTTGAATCCCATGGTGAAGTCCTTTTCATGCCAAAATGCACCAAAATCATAGCTACCCTCTGGATCTAGAAAAAAAAAGCAATTGTTTCATACCCTCACAGATCTGACCTTAGGAATCCAAATCAGACCAAACAAAAGGAAAATCTAACTTTCTTGACAGCTTTGAATCCAATGAAAGACTATATTTTGATCCTAGATGCACCAAAATTTTCCTACCTCCAAAATTTGCAAAAAAAAAGAAAAGGGGATTCAGATCTGAAGCCTATAACTCTTGTTGAAGAAAAAAACCCCATAAATTGAGAAGGGGTTCACTAAATCGAGGCTCAGATACCATGTTAGAATTGTGAAAAACATGAGCCACAAGATCAAACAATGAACAAAGACACCTTCCACGCAAGAGATCTGCAAACAAAGAATATAAATATTCCTCAACAAACAAAAGATACAAAATGAACCTCAAGAATCTTCAAGGAAAAAAAGAGTCCTCAAAAGTTGAGAGTTTGACAGAACAAAAGAGAAAATCTCAAGAGAGATAATACAATGAGGGTTGAGTGTTATATAAGAGCAAAACCCTAAAAGCATAAAAGCACTCCTAAGTTTAGCTTAAGTGCATGAGAATAAATTAGACTAATAATTAATTATTAGCTAATGCATGATTACTCTAACAAATGTAATGTTGAGTTAGAAAAGTGTTATAGAAATTTGAAAGCATTGCAAACCTTGTAATGATTTTTCTCTCTTTATATATGAATACATGTTTTTCTACTATGGATAAATAAGTATGTTTTTTTGTGATCTTCCTTATCATTATTATATGTAAGTACATAGCTACATGTCATTTGAGAATCTAACTTGCTTGATGAAATAAAATTTAAGATAATATTTGAGGATTAAAAGTTATTCACTAATTCATATTCTAATAAATTACATAATCAAGAGTAATATTTGAATGAAACCTTAATATAGATCGTTTCCTAGAATTCTTAGGACATTCTTATGAACTAAAAGAGGAAGATATAATATTAAATTATGCTTCATAGAAATTACACACTATTATCTAATAATATTGACTAATTAAATTGGTAGCTATTACATTTATTCAACACTATCGACTACTACATTAGTTCAAATAAAATAAAATTACTTATTAAATACATTGTATCAAAAATACTATCTAATTAAATGTGTGTCTACCAACAAATAAACTTAGTGTAAACAAAATAGTTCATTAAAATTTATTAGAGTTCTATAAAAATAATTAGCATTTTATTATATTTTTTATAACAAGATAAATCAAAATAATCATTTGATCACTTTATTTTTCTATAAGAAGTTCATGTTGTGGTTATTTTCTTTATTAGTAAAATAAGTTCCCCTAATCCTTATTTTTCCAATTTATCTCCTCATATCACTTTATTGTTCATTCAACAAGTACAAAATGACTAATTCATAGCTTTGAAACTAGATTTATTGTGTATTTATATATTTATTTATATTTAAAACTAAGAATGGTAAAATTAGAAATGCTAAATTATTCTCACAGGTCTAATTATTCTCCAATCCCAAAATGTTTTTTCACAAGAGACTATCAAAGAGTATATGTAATTATTTATTCGTAAACTTTCCAAATTTAAAAATCTTTCCTTTCTTAGTTTTGATTATTTTTTCCTTATATATACATTTATTACTAATTTTTTTGAATATATATTATTGAAATTTATTATCCTTCATTATTTCTAAAAAATAAAATTAATTGAATTAAAAAGTATCATAACATATAACAATAACTAAAGATGGTGAATGAGGAGAAAACTGTTGTGGAGAAGATCATTAGCGATGTGGGACTGAGTGATTTGAATTTGAACTTAATACTTGGTGATCGTGGCAATTTACAGTTTGGTCAGCCTACAAATTGGAATTTTTTGCTGATGTTGTTGGGAAGGGCAGATCATGTAGTAAGGATACTTCGGTGTTCCATGTTGATGCTACTAGGAAGGATGGGTCGTGCGGTGGGGACGTGGTGAAAGCTACGATTTCTAAGGGGCAACGTGCGATTGAGGCTTCCAAGGAAACATGTGTTGGTTCATGCTCCAAAGGCTTTTGGTGATACTGTGTAGGCCCCAACTGATGAATCATCTGCAGCTAATCCAAAAGATTCTCAGATTGAGCAAGTTCCAGTGGAAAAGAACCAGTCAATGGGGCAATTGTCTTTGCTCGAGTAGAGATGGGTGACCCTTTTCTCTTCAAAGCTTAAAGGTAAAGGAGTTGTGTCTAAATCCATTTCTTCTTCTAATGTGGAGGGTGGCTTTGCTTTGTCCATTTCAGACTCTATTGTGGATAAGAACATAGCAAGAATGGCTTTTTTGCTGGTGGGAAAGTTTATGGGTCCAAGTCCTAATATTGAAGAGGTTTGCACTTGGGTTCATAAAAAGTGGGCTCTAAAGGGGCACATTGAGGTTGTGGCTATGGCTAAAGGATTTTCTTCATGTGTTCAAGACCTAAGATTCATTTTTGCGAAAGGGTTGTGGACTTTTGGGCATCTTACCCTGGTATTACGTCCTTGGGAGCCTGGGATGGATCTTTCAAAGTTCCTTTTTCACTTGGCTCTGGTGTGGGTGAAGCTACTAAACCTACCTTTGGAATATTGGGATGAAGAGGTGTTCAAGGTACTAGCTAACTCCTTTGGACGTCTTGTTTCTATTGATGAGGCCACTCTCTCTAGAAGGCATTTGGTTGTAGCGAGATTTTGTGTCATGATTGACCAAGATGTTGTCATGCCTGATGTCTTTCATCTTAACTCAAAGGTGGGTTGTTGGAAGCAACAGATTATTTTTGAGTCCTTCCTGTTTGTGTGCTTCAAGTGCAAAAAAGCAGGTCATTAGGGTAAGGATTGTCTTGCTAAGGTGGTTCCACCCAAAGTCGCTCCTCAAACCACAACTTGGAAGGTTAAGGAGGCTAAGGGGTCTTCTGCTCCTCAGGAGAAAAATGAGTCTATTGTTGGTAAAGTCATGAAGGTTGCTGCTAATATTGAGGATCACTCATCACCACACCCTGAGAGGGGTGAGGAGACTAAGAAGGCTAAGGTTGAGGTTGTTGGTTAGTCTGAGGATATGGTTTATAATCATGTTTCAAATACTTTTTGCTCCCCTAAATGTGTTATTCTGGAGCCAAATTTTTCCCCCTCTTCTCCCCCAGATCGTGCGTCTGGGCTAGTGGGTGGAGAGAGAGCTTTAATGGTTGTTGATACAAGGAGTAAGGAAGAGGATGGATATATTCTGGTGAGAGGTAGGAAGAAGAATTCCTCCTCTTCATCTCCTCCTTAACCCCACAAAGGTGTTACCACAAGAAGGCAAAAAGTGGACTGTGGGTGTGGGTCTGGGCATAGGGGTCAAGGGAGACCCTCTTTGTAGAAAAGCGGGGAGTGGGAGTGTAAGTGAGATATTGTGGAAGGGATTCAGAAAAACCTCTTTGATTTTTACTCTAAGAGCACCCCCTCCTTGTGCAAATGAAGATTATTTCTTGGAATATTAGGGGGTTAAATAATGTGCAAAAATAGGACCTCCTGAAGAATTTGATCTGAGACCATAAGCCAAATGTTTTGTTGATTCAAGAAACAAAAATGCAAGTTGATAAGTTGGAAGCTTTAAATAATTTCTTTTTCAAAGACCATGGCTTTCATGGGGTTAGCTCTGAGGGAGCCTCGGGTGGTCTCAATACTTTTTGGAATGCCAAGTTGATTAAAGGTGTCCTAGTTGTGGATGGCTTTAATCATGTAGAGATGAATTTTTTCTTGCTTAGGATTCCTATTCCTGGTTTATTTCCAATATTTATGCTCCCAAACATAAGAGAGCCAGGAAGAAACTTTGGGATGATCTTGGGTACTTTCGGGCTAATTTTTTGGACAACCCATGGCTAGTAATGGGAGACTTCAACACTCACCTTTGTGATAATGAGAAAGTGGGTGGCTCTCAGGCCAATCCTAACACCCATTTGGATTTGAGAATGTTCTTAGATGATAACACTCTTATTGATGTGAAGAAGATGAGGGCCAAGTTTACCCAATCCAATAGGTGTGTTAGATTTGATAATATTCAAGTCAGGCCGAACAGAGCCCTTACGCCAGCCTCATGGTTTGTGGATTTTGCTTGCTCTCTCTCTCTCAACTATCACAAGATGTGGATTAGAACATTTCCCTATCTCTTTTGTGGTTGATAGGATTGGAGGTAAGAAACACTTTCCTTTTCATTTTGAAGCTATGTGGTTGAGGGATCCCATGTTTATGGATTGCATCGAGAGTTGGTGGAAGTGAATATTGATGGAAGTGCAATGTTTAGAGTGGATAAGAAGTTGGCTCTTGTGAAGAGAAATCTCAAAAAATGGAATAGAGAGTCATTTGGGCATATTTTTTACTCTAAGAATTCTATTATTCAACAGCTAGATAGTGTTCAAGAAGAGATTTAGTCAAAGGGTCTATCGGAAGTGCTTCAGCTGCAGGAGGATTGTCTTCTTGCACAACTTCATGACATTGTGGCAAAAGAGGAATATTTTTGGAGATTGAGATCTTGCACTATTTGGCTCAAATCTGGGGACCAAAACTCCAAGTTCTTTCATTTAACTACCCTCAGGTATAAATCATCCAACATAATTTCCTCTATCATGTCTCATGGTTTGCTATTGGAGGAGGAGGAGGCTATTAGGAGAGTTCCTGTAAATTTATTTGAGCATTTTCTTAGAGATGATTTAGTATGGGACCATAATAGTGTGGAGACTTCTTTAGAAGTTATCCCACATCTAGTATCAGAGATCTAGAATAGGGAGCTTACTGCCATCCCCTCTGCCTTGGAAATCAAGGATGCAGTTTTCTCCTTTGAAGGGAACAAGGCCCTGGGCTTGATGGTTTTCCTTTATTGTTCTTTCAGTCGTGTTGGGAGATTGTTGTGGAAGATGTAATTAATGCCACTAAGGAGTTCTTTGGATCCAAAAGATTACTCAGAGAACTGAATGCGACATTCATTGTGTTGATCCCCAAGTCTGTTGATGTAATAGCTTCAGATATTATCGTCCAATCAATCTTTGTAACTCAATTTATAATATTTTTTTGAAGGTGCTAGCTACTAGATTGCAATAAATTCTCCTTGATCTGATTTCAAAACATCAAAGTGGCTTTGTAAAGGGGCATCAGATTCTGGATTCCATTATAATTGTCCATGAACCTACTCATTATCTTAATTCTAACAAGAAGTCGAGTTTTTTCCTAAAGCTGGATCTTCTTAAGGACTATGATAGGGTCAACTAGAGGTTCTTGATTGTGTTCTTTGCTCACTTTGGCTTTTGTCAAAAGTTTCTTCAACATGTTGAGCAGCTCATTTTGACTCCTTCTTTTGGTGCTCTGGTGAACGGTTCTCCTTCTCCTTTTTTTCTAGAGTTTGCATGGTTTGAGGTAGGGAGACCCTATCTCTCCACTACTGTTCATCTTGATGGCAGAAGCCCTTGGTAGAAATATTCAGAAGGCTTTTTCTACTCGTTCTTTGAGGGTTCTTTTCCCCTCTTCCAAATGTGAGCTATTTACTCATCAATAGTTTGTTGATGACACTATCTTGATGAGTGAATCTTCTATTCGTGAGGTCAGAACCATTAAGGGGTTGATTGAGGCTTATGAGAAGGCATTTGGCCAATGTATTAATCTCCCTAAGAGACATTTTTTTCCTTAACACCCCCAACTTTCTTCGACTGAAGCTTTCCAAGATCCTTTCTTGTAATAGGGGAGAGCTCCCGTCAACCTATTTGGGGTTACCTCTGTGTCTTTCCAAGACCCTAGAGTCTTTATGGCTAGGTCTTTTGGACAAATTGAGTAAAAATATGATAGGTTGGAAAGGGGCGCTTCTCAATCAGGTGGGTAAGTTACAACTCATTTCCTCCACTCTTTAGAATCTACCTATGTATGCTATGAGTCTTTTTAGAATTGGATAGTTAAATATGAGGAGAAAATGGAACAGATCATGAGAATATTTTTGTGGTCAGGTGTTGAATCTAAAGCTAGAATTCCTCTTGTGGCTTGGGACTTGGTTTACAATCCTAAGAAATGGGGTGGCCTGGGTATTAGAAACTTAAAAGCTTTCAATAAGGCATTATTTTCAAAGAATGTTTGGAGGCTCCCGAGTGGTGAGGCTAGTTGGGTCTCTCTGGCTAGAAAAAATATCTGTATGGCTATGGGAGAACTTGGAATATGTTGACTTCAAATGACATCCCTTTTGGTTCTTGTTTTTGGAGAATTATCATTCCTTGCAGGGACTTGATTGCTAATGGTGTTAGGTGCCTGTTGGGTGATGGTACCAAAATTCTCTTTTGGGAGAATTCTTGGTGCGACTCTGGACCTCTAATTAATTTCCCCTAGGCTCCCCCCATTATTCCTTTATGCAAGAAACTCTTCAGGATTAGGGTGGTTGATTATTTTTAGAATGGGGAGTGGAAGAATTTACAGGCTTGGGACTCGTCATTGAAGTTTTTAAAGGAATTCCTATGTAATGTTCGTGTTCCTACCTATCCTAGATTGGATAGGGCTGTTTGGCCCCTTGTGCTAATAGTAAATTTTTGGTGGCCCCTGCCTTTGTTAATTCATTGGAAAAGCCTTATTCTTTTCCTTTCTGGGGGAAGTTATGGAACAAGTTGTCGATCCCTAAGGTGAATGTTTTCTTTTGGCTGCTCATGCAAGGTAAATTCTTAATGCAAGATAATCTCTATAAAATGGGATTTGGTATTCCAAATAGGTGTGTCCTCTATGAAGTTGATGCTGAGAGTGCCTTCCATATCATCCTTGGATGTGATTTTTCCTCTCTTCTCTGGAGTAAGTTTCTTGGCCTCTAGAATCTAGATTGGATCTTCCTAGATTCTCTCTATAATTTTTTTGAATAGTGGAAGTGTCCTTCCACTTCCTCCACTCTTCGGTGGCTTTGAGATCTTATGGCCCCTCATATTGCTTGGGGTATCTGGAAAGAATGTAACAATATAATTTTTTGTGATTCTAAACTCAAGATTGGTAGTCTTTTCATCAAGATTCATCGGGAGATCTTGGAGAATTTTTCTCTTATTGGGTCCGAGTATGCTCGGTGTGCTCCACCTGCTTGCTTGGTTGGGTATGACATGTTGGTGATTTCTAACTAGAAGATCCCCTATGTTCCTTCTGAGATTCCTAAGTCCAACCTAAACACTAGATTGAATACTAAGTGGAAGCCACCACCTTCAGGGTGGGTTGGAGTTAATTTTGATGGGGCAGCCAAGGGTAACCCTAGTCCTATAGGTTGTGGGGGGTGTTGAGGAATGAGGATGGTAGGCTCTTAGGCACAGTGGCACTCCCATTGGGAAATTGGACAAATCACTGTGTTGAGGTGAAGGTTGCGTTTATAAGTATTAAGTATGTTGTGGATAGGGGTTACTCTAAATTATGGGTGGAAGGGGACTCCTTAAACATCATAAATTATCTACGTGGCACCCATAAGCCTAGTTGGAATGTTGATCAATTAATAAAGAATGCCATAATTATGTTGAGATCTTGTGAAGAAACTCATGTTTCCCACATATTTCGAGAAGGTAATTCATTGGCAGATTTTTTCACCAATGAAGTTGTCAAGCTTAATGAGTATCGAGTGTGGGAGGAAGGCTCTCTCCTTCCCGAGGCAACTAGGATCTTAATGAGAAATGATGGTTTTGGTTGAGTTTATGCAATGGCATTATTTAACCATTAGTACCACACTAACTCATTTGACTGCAAAATATGACGAAAATGTCCAAAAAAATATGTATAATTTGATGTATCGTCGGGTGCTTGTAAAATTTGATGTGTAATTTTCAATTTTTTAAATGTTTATCCCTGACGTTCATCAAAATTTTGACGAACTTGGGTTTCATCGAAATGTTGACTATTAGTTTCGTCAAAATTTTGACAAACATGAAAAATAAGAAAATAATCAAATTGTGGCCGACATAAAGAAAAGTGAGTTCACTGATTTATTATGACAGTGTTTTGCTCTACTTCAGATAGTTTGTGGAGAACTAAGGATGATTTTCTCGGGAAAAATCAGAAAAAATTCAAGAAGATATTGCTAGGTTGAGGGTAGTCATTGTTTTTTTGTAGAATTCAATTGTGAAGTCATATTTGTAGTTATAGGTTTGAAAATCATATTTTAAAGCAACATCTCATCATATTTCATTTTAGAAGTTTAGGTTTTTGAGAATTTCATGTCTAGATTTTGTTGTGTGGAATCACCATAAGATCACAACCAAGGAACAGATTCTTGTGACTGTAATTATGTGATCCATAACTCTATTGGTCATGTGGCACAGTTGTGTTATAACAAATATAGGATGCATTCATGTGTGACCCAAGTTTAATGTGGCTATGTTGTGATAGAAATGGAGGCACTCATATAATGTAGTTAATTCAGGCTATCTCAAGTTTAATAGGTTAGGATGTAATTATGGCATGATTGAAGAGTGATTACCTCTTGCTGCAATAAAGAGTCTATAACTCTGGTTGATATGCAGAGTGGTTGTGTTATATCAATTATGTAGTGCATTCAAGCACAACCCATGTTTAATGGGATATTCTAGAGAGTGATCAAGATTTTATAAACCTTATGAATGTTACTTAAAATTGTATAGCTTAAACTACAAACCAAGTTTGTTACATACTTGAATGCAATCTTGGGTTATCGCAAACTATAATAATGTGATCTGCTAATAACCATTATGGAAAGTATTAAAGCAAGACCCATGCTATATAGGATACATTTCCATGATCAGGTTTACATACCTTAATGATCAAAAACAAGCTTCCCACACACTCTAAGATACAATCCAAGATCATACCACAACTTTGTCAAGACAACTAATTTTTTGACCCAAGATTTAAGGTTGTTTTTTAATACCAACAGAAGCATTGGTAAGAGCATGATTAAGGTACAAACCCTAGGCCTCCATAGAAACATAAACAATATTTCTAGCGGATTAGTGAGTTTGCAATACCAGAAAGATTGAGACATTGTAGCTAATAACAAAATCTTGCAATCTAAAGATTTTAGCCAATAACAAGCACACTATGTAGCTTAGTGACATTTGTAAATGCAATCTACGGTAAGAAGAATGATAGTCACTTGAGATGTGAAAATCAAAAAGAGGTTGAGCAATGACAAGATAATAAAGCTCAAACCTTGCATAGTAAAGTGGAGATTTTAACAGTGAGTTTCCTTACCCCCTTGCTGACCTTAAGGGCTTTTCAAATGCTTTTGGTAGTGTTAGACAAGGTAAATGCAATCAGGGAATGATTGTCCAAATGAAGTAACAGTGGTAATCATAGGTTTAATGTTTCTTCTTAGCCATTAATGTATAATGGAGGTAGTGGATTGCATGTTTGAGCAGTGTTCTGAGACTCATCAAAGATGGGAGAATAGTGAATAATACCTTGTGGACTGTGAAGTAGTGTCAATAAGGTTGAAGGATCTTAAGATCTACAATACCATGAAACAATGAGTCCCCTGTAGTAAGTATGCAGTCTATAGGGCATAGTTTGATTTTATAGAAGGATTCTCATGAAAGGAATCTTAAAGTGATAGTGAGTGAGTTGTTTGAGATTGCAGCTAAGGGTTCCATACCTAGTCTTAAAGGAAGTTAGCAAAGCAATAAATGTGCAAGAAGGTCAAATTGTACACAACAAACAATTCACAATGTTATCTTGCATAATGCCTTGAGTTTGAAGACAAAAATCTCATTGTATATTGATGAAAGTGGTGACCTTAATGGTCAATCACTGGCAACCATGATTTTAAAACATGCTATTGTGCTTATGGAGGCAACATTTTAAGCAAGGCAGTGAGTGGTGGTTTGGAACAATGGCAGGTATGAAGGGCTTGCTTTATATGCATACTATGCAGTCTAGCTTAAGACAACATTCTTAGAAAATATTGAAGGTGGATTATGGAACTCAAGGGTTACCATGAAAAGGATTAAAGCAAAGACTGAGATCTATTCAAAAAGCCACGGTCATGAAGATATTAAAGATGTCACATGCAAAACCCTAGTAGCTGGAGTAATGAATACAGTGCCAAAGAGGATAGTGTGTTAGGGCAGATTTAGGAGATCTCCACATTATCTAATTACAAGGAAATACATCATTTATTTATTTTTTTAATTAAAATAAATCATTCTAAACCCTATATAGGATACATTGATACTTCAAAAGCCTCTGAAGGAATTTGAGATTATGCAAATATATGTCAAGTAAATACCTAGATTACAAATAGTAGTGGGAACAATGTAAGATTTGTTGAGCAGAGCAGGAATGAGATAAGCAGCAATGAATCTTATGCCTCCTTTCACGCACATCTCTCTCACCGTTCTCTGTCATTCTTTATGGAAACACTTCTCCATTTTGGTGGTCTATGCTTGAAAATAATGTTTTGAGAAGGTTTTAGAGTATGTTTATTAAAATGAAAACTCCATTTTGGTGGGCTACGCCTGAAAATAAGATTTTGACAAAAGTTTTAGGGTATGTTTATTAAAGTTTTAGAGTATTTTGGCGGGCTATATTCTTGATTCCTTAAATGATTTATTCAAATGGATTGTGACTAAATAAATGACTAACTATTTAGTCATTTTTATTTGTGTGACTAAATAATTTTTAATCAACGACCAAACTAGTAATTTATTTACTCATTTATAGTTGAGTTGCAAAAAATGAGCAGAATTTAGTCATTTTTAGTTGTTGTGACTAAAAGTTTTAGTCACCTAGTCATTTATTTTCCAAATTCTACTAGTGTGTGCTTCCTTATATGATTAGGGCTCTCTCAATGTTGAGGGCCCTAGGGATAAGCTCGTCATAAGAAGTGACACATTGCATCTTTAACTAAAAGGATAAATCTATATTGACATTAGCAATGATGATTCTGACTTGTTGCTCCTTAGGAATGGGTCACTTGCTCTTACTAGCTCGCTACTCCATCATTGTAGGAAGTTTGCGATCAAGTTCAATATTCCGATTTTAGGAGTCTTAACGGTTGGAAATCAGTAAAATCAGAATTTAATAAGTTTTGGAATTAGCATTTTAAAGTATTTTTGGGGTCATTAACTTGGGACTATCTTCTCTTTTGGGGGTGGTTGTACGCCAATTTTTTGGTGTAAAATATCAGAATTATTAGATTATGTTACCTGTCTATGAATAAAAATTATTGGAGTGTGAGTTTGATATTTTTTGAAGATCTAAATAGTCAAGCTTGGTAAAGAAAAATCATGTCAAGATAATATTAGTCCATAACAAAATGAAGAGACACTTGATAGATTGTGGGCTAGATTGAAAAGAAAGGGTGATGGGAAATGTTATTGTCCTTGCAATAATTGCAAGGGCTTAAAGATGAGAAGACTTTTAATCACAATAGTTGAGAAACATTGTAGGTAGCATGGTCATTGAAGGGGGCATGATTATCATCCATTGGTAAGTTGTTCATTATATGTGTTTATATTGATTGAATTTGTAAATGTTTATATCATTTTAACATTATATATATATAATCACTTGATCATGATCATGGTTTATTTGTGTCTATCATTATTATAAAGGTGGGGCACCCTAGGGAAGATGATATGGATTATCACGGCCCGAAGAATGTGGTTTTGCAAGCGAATGAACATGGAGTTGTGAATATCGAAGTTGAAGTTAATGATCCTATAGAAGAAGATGATCATGCGCCAGAAAACACAGTTGAAGATGATGGTACAAATACATTGATCCATGACACATTTAGTGTTAGAGTTGATCATGATGATCGAGATAACTTTGATGATGTTCATGATTTACTTGTACTTGAGAAGGCATACGAGCCCCTTTATGAAGGCTCCCAAACAACTCTTCTCTCTGCTGTATTGTTGCTATTGAACTTGAAGGTTATGAATGGTTTATCAAACATAGCAATCTCACAGATGTTAAGGTATGTCATATATGTCATCTTTTTTCAGCTATTTTAATTGTTGTTAATTCATCATTAGTAAATAAAGGATGAAATATGTACCATTAATATTCTTTATATTAACAAATTATTTTTTGTTGTAGATTGATTGATAAATTTTTGTTACCACCATCAAATATTTTACCTTGCTCATATCGAGATTTATCTACCATTATGAAAGATATCGGAATGGAGTATCGCGCAATAGATGCATGTCCCAATGATCATATTATACATCATAAACAATAAGAATTTGCAACAGAATGCCTAGAATGTCATATCAGTAGATATCGAACAGATCAACTAACAAAAAAGGTGCCTTGCAAGGTTCTTCGTTATATTCCTATTATTCCATGTATGCAATGATTATTTAGGTGCGAAAGCTTAGCGCAATTTATGGATTACCATGCATGGAATAGAAGTGGAGATGACATTCTTCGAATTCCTACTGATGGTTCTGCATTTAGGGACATGGAGAAAAAATGGCCACACTTTAAAGAAGAACCTCGTAATCTTAGGCTTTCATTGGGAGTGGACGGTGTCAATCCATTTGAATTTGAGATCTATTTACCGGTGTGGCTAACATTTATCAACAATAACATTCCTCCATGGATGTCAATAAAGGAGCACATAATGTTGTCAATGATTGTTCCAAGTATTTGTTTACATCAATTTTAGCATTAGCATCTCATTTGTCTTATTTGTTGCATAATGACTTATATTTTTTTCATTCAATAGTCATGTACATTAATTTATATATATTGCAGTAAAATGGTTATAATAATTATGTAATGTTTATGTTCATTATTCAACTAGGTAAGTACCAAGTTAAAGATAGCATATATCAAGCCTCTTATCTACGAGTTACTAAAGTTAAGGAATGGCGTCACTATGTATGACGCCTCTAGACCAATAGGACAAAGACAATTTCAATTCCATGTAATGCTTGTATGGACAATTCATGATGCCCCAGGGCTAACACATTTTTGTGGTATGTTATAACGTTCGACTGCACTTTAACAATATTTAATTTGATGAAGTAGATATCATGCATGTTTTTAAAATAATCTATTCATTATATATATTTATAAAAATTGACATATTTAATCCAATTATATATGATCTTTAAGGTCTTCAAACAAAGGGAAAATTTGCATGTCCAATTTGTGGTCCAAAGATGAAATCTTGTCATTCAACAAGTTTAGGAAAGCAGGTGCTTGATGAGTATAGGCACTTCCTCCATATAAATCGTAAGTATCAAACTACTGAAAAACATCTTTTCAATAGGAAAGAGGAGACTACATCAAAACCATGAAGAATGACACCTCGCCTATGGAAGTTGGAATATAATAGAATTAATCATCAAGGTTATACATTAGATCAAATTGTTTATCTATCATATATGATATGTATTGAATTTATATTTTTATATTGTGTTGTGTTTACTCATGTTGTAATTGACAATGATTGTCATTGTTAATTTGTTTAACTCATATGCTTCATGAAGGTCGTCAAGGCATTAATGGCCAGCTTCCACAGGGACTGAAAAGTTATCCCAGACAATTTAGTAGGTTGCCCTACTATGAGCAGCTACAAATTGTGCATTTGTTTGATACAATGTATATCAAAAAGAATATAAAAGAAACATTATGGAAAATATTGGATGGAAGGCATGACAAAGAAAAAATTGTCAAAATTTGTAATGACATTCAGGAAGCCAATCATGCAATGAAAAATGTCATTCAATTAAATAGCAATGGAGACAAAATTAATATAAGTGCCCTTCCTTGGTTATTAACAGAACAGCAAAGCAATGCTATAAAAGAAGTCATACAAAAAATTTGATTTCCCACAGGATTTTCTACGAACATAAACAATATAATAACAAAGAAAGGTGAATTTGGGTCAAGGATGAAAACGCATGATTGGCATACCTTCATTAAGGTAATTATTCTGGTATATTATATACACTTGTATAATGCATGTACTTTTCAGTGTATTGTGTTTACTACTTTTGGAAAAATAATGAAAAGATCATTTTATAATTGTTGCAGTACGTTCTACCTCTATCTCTCTCCAAACAACTTTGACAACAATGTTAAGCAAGTTATATATGATCTTGGAAAATACATAAGGTAAGTAGCGATATATGTTCAATTAGTTGTATACATCTTATAATTTCCATTTGTTTTACTTGTTATGTAATATACTGTATATTTTTGTTAAATCTCATTAATATATTTGTGCCTTGAATCACTTGTAGATGGTTTTCATCTAAAGAAATCCATAAAGAAGATATAAATTTTTGGAAGAGAAAAATTCCTCATCTAATGTGTGATTTGCAAAAGTGTCTACCTTCGACATTTTTCAATGCACAAAAATACTACCTCATACACCAAGTTGAGGAGATTGAATTGTGTGGACCTATACACACAAGGTCAATGTGGATGGTTGAGAGGCACTTGAAATTTTTGAAGGCTTTGATTAGAAAAAGAGCACATCCTGAGGGTTCTATGGTGGAGGGATATATGGTATACTAGACCATGGTGTACATTAGTGAATATCTTCCTAATTTTGTAGCAAAGATCCATGTAGATCGCATTTGGGATCCCAACTCCATTAACAAATTCAAAGGGGAGTACCTGATGGGGAAAGGTAGATTGAGGAAAGTGAGAGGTAATTATAAGATGGTCATGGAGATTAATTGGAATACATTTAAGAGCATGGTTTTTATGTATATTGTACTTATTTAATTTTTTAATCTTCAATATACATCAATTATACCATACCTATATCAGGTATTTAACTAATTATACTACGTTGTGAATTTCTAATTTTTTATATAGTTGGTCGAGAGTTGGATGCACTACATTGTATGTTGCCAACAATCTTGATTGGATGATGGTATGGATTGAATGATGTCAACAATCTGGTCACGCATTAACAGGGGAAGGTGTGGCTTCATTGGTTAAACAAGCTCATTGAGATTGCAATGTTACACAAAGGAAAATTGATTTAGCATATGGTTTAAGAGATAAATAGGTATGTATATATATATATTAATCACCCATATTATTTAATTATTTTCAATTATATTGATGTATATATATGTTGAGATTGTTTTCTTTGCATACATTCAGCCAAGAATAAATATGTTTATCAACTGACGATATTGCAATAATTTTACATGTTTGACATATTTTAGGTGAAACACCACAAGGCTATGTGGTGCAATGGTCATAAATCTCAATCAAAATGTCGATGACATGAAGAAAACTTCAGATCCTCGTATAACTGAGTCTTTAGGTGACTAATGTTTCATCTAGAAGCGACATACATCCAAAAGTCTCAGAAAATCGATACTATGGGATTTTGGATGATATACTTGAGTGTGACTTTAAGTCCTTCAGATTAATTATGTTCGTCATCCTATGGTATAGGCTACGATTGAATGAAAATGATCCTAAAAGAACTGTTATTGAACATGATAATGGATTTACCATGGTTAATACAAGGTTGATCGAGCGAGCTGGAAATGAGCCCTATGTTCTTCCAAGCCAATGTGAGCAGGTATTGTACTCAGAGCTTCCAGATAAACCAGGTTGGTCATTTGTTGTTAGACATGATCCAAGAGGAAGGTCGAAAAAGTATAATGTGGTGGAAGAAGAAGATACCGAAGAACTAGAAGATGATGTAGATGATAATCAGGATCAATAGTTAGTTGATGATGTCCTTGACGAAGACGTCAAAGAGGAGGAACTAGATCATGATGATGTAGGAGTTAATGTTCATGAAGATGATATCCATTTGGATGATGACATTATCAAAACTGATATTGATGATGATGATATGAACAATCATTAGAATGTTGAATCTGGATCGGATGATACAAACAAAGAGTTGGATGAAGAAGAAGATAAATGACATTGAAATGTATGAGTTATGCGATTATATTATCTATTTGATATTAATTTCTTGATAGAATTATATTTGACTTATGTGGTTACATAATTAAATTATGTGTTTTTAATTTTTATGCCATTACATAATTATTTTAATGATGTACTTTTTAATGCTTGAAAGGTCAAAAAATTAAAACATTTCAATAGTGATGTTAACAACCTTGAAATTAGTGTGTTTCATGTTTTATGTGATCATAAAAGATTAAAAAGTCAGTTGTAGAGGTGGTTGTTTAGTGGTTGACGTCTAAAGGTCTTTAAAAGGCATAAAGTGATCATTGTAATGGTTGTTGATGGTTGAGGATTTAAAATACAAGCTCTTGACATTCGAAAATTTGTGTTTTTCTTCAAAATTTCTATATTTTTTTTGTTATGCAGCACTGTACGGTCACATGCAGCCATATTTTGATGTGAAATCAATTCCAAGTCGTGAAGATATGTGTTAGCTTTAATTTGAATCTAATTTGAGGGCTTAAGGCGTTGATTTGAGTTAGAAAGCTCCATTTCTTTGCATACAGCTCGGTTACCCTATTTTTGAGTGTTTTGTAGTCCAAACATGATATAAAGGGGCTCTTACACTTTTTTTGATTACTGTAGTTTGTGTAAGAGGCCCCATGGATACTGTTGTAATTGTAGGATGCATGAATAAAGTGTAGGATGAGAAATAAAGAAGGTATAGTTGTTGTCCTCAAGAGTTTTGTGAAGAAAAGCATGTGAAATGAGAGGTACTTTCTGGCTTGATGGTTGTTTTCTCCTTCTTTTTCTATAAGAAGGATTTCAAGGCCAGAAGTACGGGTTAGCAAGTTAGATAATTTTTGGTTGAGTCTAGGTGAAGTTGCAGAGAAAATTGTAAAGTCTGATGGTTTTAGAGAGAAATACAATTTAGGTTCTGAGTTATTTTGTAAGCGGTTTTGAATTCATGGGGATTTAATGTTGTATAATAGTACTAGCATTTGAGTTGAAATGATAAATTAAAACTCATGTCTCTACACTATACATGCATATCTGAATTTTGAATAAGATAATCAAGGGTTGTCTCGTTCATCTCACTCTTGTGGTGTGTATGATTTTTGTTTTGGCTTTAATTGAAGGAATTAATTAAAATGCTTGAATGGGATTGTAGGTGGATATGTTCTGTATAAGGATTTGATAAGTAGTATTGGGTTAGAATACATGTTGATGAAATTGTAAAGAAATGTTCTCAAGGATCTTATATGTTATGTGTTAAATCTATCATAAACCCTTAGATGTTTATGATTTGACTCCCTCAATGGATATATGGCATTGATCTAAGTTGTAATAATTTGTATGGTTTAGTATTATGTTTGTATTTACCTAGTGCTTGCTAAAAATTGAAAATCAATGACTATTTTATTAATCGTGGATTGTGTTATAGTTATCTCATCCTCCAAATAGATGATAATGTCGATGAATAGCCAATTCTATTCGATATTATCCTATTATGTTGAGCTATTAAATGAGATTATCTGTTATTGTTAATGCTGTTTATGATATTGGTGTAGAGGTTGTAAACACATTAAGGGATCACCCTCCTGGGTCTTGTAGATCCCAAAGTGTAGGAGGTCTTTAAAATCCTCGTCAGTTGGTCCAGGTCCTTTGAGCTACCCTTGATTGGAATTGGTAACTCCATAGGTAAATTTGAAGACCAACCTGGTTATAATAAAAACAACCAACAAGTAGAGGGG
>VDFB02213138.1:0-12425 GCA_007258455.2 Sequoia sempervirens | reverse complement strand
AGAGGGAGGGAGGGAGTGGGAGAGAGATAGAGGGTAGAAGGTTCAAGGTAAAGGGTAGAGGAGGGAGATAGGAGTGAGTGAGAGATAATTGAGAGTGGGAAAGGTGTTAAGAGGATGAGACTTGAGAGGGAGAGGGAGGGAGGGAAGGAGTGGGAGAGAGATAGAGGGTAGAGGGTTTAAGGGCTTAGAGTTTAAGGGTTAAGGTTTTAGGGTTTATGGCCAAGGGCTTAGGGTTTGCGGTTTAAGGGCAGAGGGAGACACATAAAGGAGGAGGAGAGATAGATAAAGACCTAAGAGAGGGAGAGACGAGAGAGAGAGAGAGAGAGAGAGAGAGAGAGAGAGAGAGAGAGGGTAGAGGGTTTAAGGGTTTGGAGTTTAAGGGTTAAGGGTTTAGGGTTTAGGGTTATGGGTAGAGGGGAGAGATATAGAGGGATTCATTCAAAGACAAAACCCAAACCTTAGTATTTTCCCAATACCATAAAAGACTAGTAACATAAGACAAGACAGGAAAGGAACATAAGATAGGACAAGAAAGGACAGATTCAAAAGATGCAACATACTGTGTTGATATGTCCTTCAATCTTCTTAAGAAGATCCATGATTTGTTTATAAAGGAAGTGACTTCATAGATGCATCAAGTTCAATTATGCATCTTTTAAACAATGAGGAAGCATTTCAAGTTGTTGTCAAGCCCCTCTCACCATAACCCTATTGGACAGTCACACATCACATAGGAAGGTGAGTTGTTAGGTCACCCACATATGTGACAAGTGGCTATCCAATAAAGATAAATTGAGGAGACTATGTGTATTTATTACACATAGCAAAAGAAGAGCAATGGTTGAATCAAGGTCATGATACACGTACAAGGGCAACACCTTTACAAGAGCTACAAGAGGAAAAAGGGATTGATATTATTCATTCATGGGTATACTGGTGAAAGTGAATGCAATAGGTAAAGGTCATTTCCATTGATAAGGAAAACCAACAATGCATGCTACAATGGTCTCATGAAGGACAACAAAAAAAACAAAATATAAAGTTGCACAAGGCTCTATTCAAGGCCTTCACAATCAAACATTAGGTGAACAAGTCGCGAGATAACATTCAATGCATGATGTTTTAAGGAAAAGCATAAAAAGAAAAGACATTCAAGAAACATCAACTCTAGTTGACACATATAATATTCCTATTGAAAACATGTCATTACAAGAGGTTTATGATAGCAACAGAACCCTCATATCATGTGATCGAGATACAATTGCTATGCTCATAACCTTTCATGTAGGGGTTTTGGTCATCATGATTGATCCAACATGGATCATGATTTCATACAAGAAACAAAATGTTACAAATGACAATTAAGTAGTTATGATTTAGGAGAGGTCTCATTTTGGAAGCCAAGGCCATAGTACAAGTGTATATGAACAACAACTATGAGGTTATGCTACGAGACAACCATGCAGGTTCATGTAGGACATCAAGCATTACAATGGTACAAGTGCATATGAACAACAATCAACAATCAACAACAAGTAGTGAAGGAAGCAAAGCACAGTTGTATTTTTACCTTTTCATACCATTGATCATCCATTCCAACAATAGGCTATAATAGTGAAGGCATATACTTGCACAGAGGTGTTTTAATGAAGATATTCAACATAAAAACCATCATAAATCATGGTGCTTCAAGGGAACAAAGCATAGTCATGAATAAGAGCAGTACCATTAAAGGATACAGGTTTTTCTTCATGTTATCTATGAATTTGAAAAAATAAATCTACACTAGGTGACAACATGACTATAGCCATGAAATGGATTGCAGTGAGATAAATAATATAAATGGTTGTTGCCACTATCTCATTTTCTCTTTGGATAGTCATTACTAAGTCCTCACAAGTGAATAGCAAAGGGATAGCTGTCAATAATATACCTTCATTTGACAAGTCCTAGACTTTTGGTGATCTCATTGACCCAATAAGGCATTGCTTAGAAATTGTGTCATATATTTTTGACAAAATCAAAAGGAGGACTGATGTATCCAATTGTAAGAAGAGAGCAATTTCCAAGGGAGGGGTAGTACCATAATCTTAGGTACCACTACTGCAAGATGATAAATGAAAATCCTCGTGTTTGTATGTATGGAGGTCCTAAAGCATACTTTGGGTAAGGTGCATTCATGGCATCTTTTGGTGAAAGGTTTCCCAAGCATGAGCAAAGATCTAGTGTTCCATCAGGGTATGTTGGAACAATTATACACTAATTCCTCCCCTAGGGTGTTTCCTCACATCAAAACCAATCCCTTCTTCCTATCATTTGTTGACAAGGGCAATTAATTAAAATAATTAAATGGAATTCTAGGAAGATACATTCTGTATAAGGATTTGATAAGTAGTATTGGGTTAGAATACATATTGATGAGAATGAAATGCAATGTTATCAGGGATTGTATATGTTATGTGTTAAATCTGTCATAAACCCTTGAATACTTATGAATTTGACTCCCACAATGGATATATGGCACTGATCTAAGTTGTATGATTCAGTATTTGTTCGTCTTTACCTATAGCTTGCTAAAAATTGAAAATCAATGACCTATTTTACCTTGGGATTGTGTTGTAGTTATCTCATGCTCCAAATAGCTGATAATGTTGATGAATAGCCAATTCTATTCGATATTATCCTATTATGTTGAGATATTAAATAAGATTATCTGTTCTTGTTAATGCTATTTATGATATTGGTGCAAAGGTTGTAAACACATTAGGGGATCACCCTCTCGGGTCTTGCAGAGCCCAAAGTGTAGGAGGCTTTTTTAAAGTCCTCATCAATTGGTCCAGGTCCTTCGAGCTACCCTTGATTGGGATTGGAAATTCTATAGGTAGATTAGAAGACCAACCTGGTTACATTGTAAAACAAAACCAACACTTCCCTCTACCCTTAACCTGAAACCCTAAACCCTTAACCCTTAAACCTTAAACCCTTAAACCATCTACCCTCTACCCTTAACCCCCTTCCTCTAACTCTCTTCCACTTCCTCCCTCTCTCTCTCTCTCAAGTCTCTCCATCCTACCCCATCTCCCTCTCGAGGGTCTCTCTCAACCCTTAACCCTCCATTTATCTCTCTCTCTCTCTCAGTCTCTCCCTCCTAGTACCACTCCCTCTCTCAGGTCTCTCTCTCACTCACTCACTCAATCACTCTATCTCAAGTCTCTCCCTCCTACCCCTTCTCCCTCTCTTAGGTTTTTCTCTCACTCACTCACTCCCTCTATCTCTCTCCCCTCCACCCTTAACCCTAAACCCTTAAACCATCTACCCTCTACCCTTAACCCTCCCTCTCCTCTATCTCTCTCCCACTCCTCCCTCTCTCTCTCAAGTATCTTCATCCTACCCCCTCCCTCTCTTAGGTATCTCTCTCACTCACTCAATTTCCATTCCTCTCTTCCACTCCTCCCTCTCTCTCTCAAGTATCTTCAATATCCCACCCTCCTCTCTTAGGTATTCTCCTCCTCTCACTCACTCACTCCCTCTATCTCTCCCCCTTAACCCTAAAACCCTAAACCCTCTACCCTCTACCCTTAACCCTCCCTTCCTTTTTATCTCTCTCTCTCTCTCTTCTCAAGCCCTCCCTCCTCTAGCACCACCTCTCCTCTCGTGCCCTCTCACCCACCACTCACCTCCACTCTATCTCAAGTCTCCTCCCTCCTACCCCTTCTCCCTCTCCCAGGTATCTCTCCCACTCCCTCCCTCCCTCTCTCTCAAGACTCTCCCTCCTACCCCCTCTCCCTCTCTCAAGTATCTCTCTCTCACTCACTCCCTCTATTTCTCTCCCCTCTGATGGAACTTTATATTTTTTCTCCTTATGTTCCATTCCTACCCTTCTTGGTGTGTCTTTCATGGTGTCATAATTTTCCTTGGGTTGGTTGTTTTAGCTTTATTTTCATATAAAACCCTTGTGTTTATTTTACGCCTTGGTTGGGATCTATTTTGATGTTACTTTTTGAGGGGTTTTAAAATGACTTATGTCCTATTGTTCTATCTACGCTGAGTCCCTTTGTTTTAATATTTTATTTCCTCTGTAGGGTTTGATTTTCCTAAGTCTTGGTTGGCATCGTGTTTCATCATTTAAAAACAACTTATGTCATTGTTTACCATCCACCTAGTGATGTCCCCTTGTCCTTTTAATAAATGTTTTGTTTTGCAGAAGGATGAAGTTCGTGTGACCGTTGATCAACTATCGTTTGATCTCAGCCACTCCCCGCCATCCCGCGATGACCCCACCACACTGCTTTGGTTGATTGCGATATCACGGGTAGGTGCCACGTGTCCTATCTGGTGAGGCCGAAGGTGATAAGTTTGGTTGACCGTCGATCAATTGTCATAAGATCTTAACAGTTTCCTGCCATCGCGTGATTGAAAGTTGCAAGGTTTTTACTGATCGCGATATCATGGGCAGGCGCCATGTCTCTCATCTGATGAAGCCGAAGGAATGAAGGAAATACTATGGTAAATTAATCTGGCCTTAATACATTAAAAGGTGGGTTACTAAAGTGTTCTTGAGGTGCACATGTTTTAAATTAGCGGATATGTTATAATCTTGATGAAAAAGTTGCTCGTCTGTTAATAATAAGGCTAGAGACTGTGTTGAAGGAACAAGATCACGAATGCTCAAGATCTACGGTTTCCCACCATCGCGTGATCCAAAGTTGCAGGATCTTTATTGATTGCGATATCGTGAGTGACCGCCACATGGACTTCCTTGGCAACGTACGGTATGGTACGCCCCTTATTGCCACGTTGGTGATTGTGTCAGCTTGTTTTGAAGATGATCATTTGATGATTTTGATCTAACTAAAGGATCAACAGCTAAAATTTAAATCTGCATCAAATATAGTTGGAGCCATTCGTGCAGCACGCAAGTGAGCTTTAATGGTGGATGAGACATTTGCTGGCATGATTTGATCGAGATAAAATAAATTCTCCTATTTTATTTGTATCACAAAGCATTCAAGTATTTTGCAGAGCAGTTTTAGAGCCGAAAGCAAAGTTGTGAATCTCTGCAACCAGAATTTGAGACTTCTGTAAATAAATCTGTGAGTTCATTTTTGTGCTTCCTGCTCATTCTGCACTTGAATTTGGAAAAATATTTGCTGTGTTTGTCATTGAGCTTGTTGATAAACGTGTTAGGGCTATAGTTTAATTATAGTTGTGAGAAATTGTAGTGTTTTGTTCTGTAATTTCCTATCTCTGGTTAGTCCTAGCTATTCAAAGTGTGAAATTGTAAAAAGACCCTAGTTTGTCCAAGATGGCACTGACAAAGCAACATTCTGGCCAAGTTGACTAATTAAGAAGAAACCTGTACGATGATTTCTTGGATCAATTGCCTTGGTCAACGAACGATAGGAAGAAGGGATTCGTTCTAATGCGAGGGAAAATATTGGGGGAAGGGTTAGTATATAATTGCTCTAACATTGTCGATGCTAGGGTTCCTCTCACAGGCTTGGAAATGTTCAAATTATGGTATGGACAGGGGAATTTGCCTCACCCCTTTTCAAACAGCTGGATGTATGATTTGGGAAAGCTGGTGGTCCCAAACATGTTCCCTGACATAGACTTACTTAGGGCAGTGGCTGCAAGATATGACCCTATCACATGGGTAATCAGGGATAATGATGGAAAGGTTCTATTGAGCATTAATAGAGAAGAGGTCCAGCAGATTTTTGACTTGAGTGAACTGAGTGAAGACTTGGTTCCTATCAATCTTGAGGAAATGAAGCAGGAATATGCAAAGTTGAAATATCTTTTTAGAGCTAAGTTGCTTCCACCTCATCTGGCTAGGGTAGGAGGTTCACAATTTCATATCAGCCCCAGTGACCGGGAACCTTTCAGATTAAATTGTTTTGCAAATCATTTCTTGGCCACTTTCTATTCATTGTGTCAGATTTTGGGTTTCAGTCTTGGTGCGGTGATGCCTATTGCATACATGTTCATGGGGTGCAAATACAACACCCTAACTTCTCTATGACATATGACTTTGCTTCTTTCTTGGCTGAGAGGATACATGAAGGGTTGTTAAAGTTGCAGAAAAATGATACCGACACTCAATTCTTCTAGTATTCTATGCTAATGCATATGTTCTTGTTCAAGAATGCTGACTTTTTCTTTGAAAAGATGGAATTAAGGAAATCGGTTGATGGAGAAAGATTGCCAGTACAATTATGGGCTGCAAATTTATCTTGCAATAAGGAAAGCACCAGTTATGTGCAATTTGATAATTTCTTTGCTTCTAGATTGAGGGCTAGATTGATGGTGAATGTACCCAGGATCCTTGAGGAATTGCATGATTTCCTCAGGCTAAAAGGGAGGAAGCCATAATTGAAAGTTTGCTATAACTAGGGTGACATTATCCCATACCCAATTAGCACTATTTTGAGAGTACACAGTTTTCAAGGAACCCCCCATATACTGCCATACAATGTGTCACCAAGAGTGGGGCTTGTAGAAGTTATGTGGCAAATAGGTTGTATCCATGAGGACAACCTCACAGGGAGGGGTAAGGGAACATTTTCCCCGGATTATACAGTGCTGTCTAATTTTTCCTTTTCAAATGGAGGCTGGGTGCATTTTGAGAAATTCTTTGATGATTACCATTTGAGGTGTGGTCCAAAGTGACAACATGATCCTGAGGGTTTCTTTTCCCTTTTCAAACAAAGAATAAAGGCTGGAAGATTTGTGCATGAGATCAACTTTCCTAAGGATTTGATCAGAAATGAATTTGATCTAAATAGGCAGAGTTAAACAAGGAGAAATGGATAGCTTATGATAAGCTATTAGATATTGTGTAGAAGATGGATCTAAAGTATAATCCATTGTTGGAGTTCAATCCATACCATAAGAAGATTGAATTTCTAATGGAGAACTTCATGGAAATTATGGGCACATTGAGGACCAAAAAGATAAATTTAGAACTGAGTCTGGGTGTATAGGAACAAGGTGCTAGGCCAATTGAAACAAGGCCAACATACCAGCCTACATAAAGGTGGCCTATTTACAGGAGGAAAAAGGATGATAGTAGTGATGAAGAGGAAATGGAAAAAAAAGTAAAGCAAATAATGAAGTTGCCTTCACAACCAGATCCAAAATTGAAAGTGCCTGGGGCAATTAAAATCATTGATTTAGAATCATCACCAGAAGACAATCCCTCATCACCACTATCCGAGCCAAGCCCTAAAAGACAAAGAATTGATCAACCATAGGAGGATCTGATGGATGAAATTATTGTTACTAATTAGGACATACAAGTTGGTATGCCTTCCCCTCCTAGGCCAGTTGAATTGGTTCTATCTGATTTAGATATGAAAGGGAAAAGTGTACAAGATGCAAGCATGGAAGCATGTAAGGAGTTTCTAGATGACAATACATTTGTAAAAATTCCCGTATTCTTGCAATTGGTATGGAGGATGAAATTTGAAGAATATCAAGAGAAATGTAAGAAGAGAAGAGAACTAAGGCCTAATAGGTCAGACCAGGATAATGATGAGGAGGTAAAAGTTGAATTAATGGAGGAATTTAAGAACATCACTCCTGAAGAGGGAAGAAGACTGGTGAGTCAGGCTGGTGTGTTGATTCTTCTTAAATGGGACATTGTAGATGTTGTAGCATTTAATGCTATTTTAAAGTCCAAGCATCCTTTGCAAGACTCTAAAGAAGAAGTCAAGGCAGCATTGCAAGATTCTGCCTTCAACGAGGAATATGAAACTTTGGAAATTTGGGCTTTGGCCCCTCAAGGAAGAAAGCCAAATGTTACAAATATTAATCCAAATTTTAGAGGAGGATTAATAATAAAGAGAGCTTCAGAGACCTCAACCACTGAGGCCACCAATTTGACTGTGAATGTGGCTAAATTGACCCAAAAGACTGCTAAAAGAGAGGAGGCTAAAAAGAAGATCCTAATGAAGAAGTATAACCTTTTGATTGAGGAATACAACAAGATGCAACAGAGGAATGTTGAGTTGCAAACTGAGGTGGAAAGGTTTAGGTATAAATAGATTGGGGAAACATTAGGTGCTCCAAGGACTAGTACATTACCTTCCACAACAGGGTCAATGCCTCCTGCTTCTCCAGTTATTTCCACACCAGGGTCTCCTAGTCAGAATCTTTCTCTCACCCTTCCTTTATAACAAATTGATGAAGAAATAGAGTGCTTTATTGATCCTACAAAGAAGCAGCTCTTGCAAAGAATTGATGAATTGCAGACATCATTGAAGGTAAGTGAGGAGGGATCTCTTTCAAAGCAAAAGGAGATTGTTACTACTCTCTTGAGGAATTTAAATGAAAAGGTTGATAGTAAATTGCTATCTATACATTCTTTATATTCTTTGTTGTTAGATGCAATAAAGAATATTGATAGGGATCAGGAAGTAGTGATACCATTGATTGAAAATTGGATTCCTAGGGCCAGTGATTTGGATGTCAAGCATAAGGATTCAAGGTTTGATACAAATAATAGGCCCCAATCATTAAAGCCTACTCAATTGTTGGTTAAATCATTGCAATGTTTTTAGACCCTACCAGATGATTTGAGTAGGAAGATCAGGGAATTGGTGAAGAATTTTAATGATTGGGGTAACACATTGCTACAACATATAATTGATGAGCAGGGGAAAATCAGGTCACTCCAGCAGTGGCAGGATCAAGCAAGTGAAGTAATCAATGATCAAATTAAATTAATTTGTGATGACTCAGATTATGACTTGTTGGTGAGCTGTATGGATAAAATCATTAGTACCTGCTCATATTTGGAAGCTTTTAAAAGAGATGCAAATCAGGTAGTGGTAAAATACACACCTTATAATGCCAAGGTGGATGAGGTGATTAGTTTTGACTGGCCAATTGATGAAGAATAGAAGAAATGGGTAACTAAATATTTGACTGAGGAAGAGTAAAAGGAATGGACTACTAACAGGTGGTAAATCGGATGCTGCAGTTACAACGGTTTCTAGTTTTTCTTTGATGGCATTCTCGGCACAGGTTTCTTGTGGTTTTTTGTTGTTGCATCAACTTTTCTCAGCTGACATGATGAACAAGAATATTCTCCAAGGTGATGGCTATTGTAACAATTTTTGGAATATCACTAGGTGTTCCAACTGGCTGGTGACGTGTACTTTCTGGCCCAATGCTTGTTTGCTCCTTCATTTTCTATAAGAAGGATTTCAAGGCCAGAAGTATGGGTTAGCAAGTTAGATAATTTTTGGTCGAGTCTAGGTGAAGTTGCAGAGAAAATTGTAAAGTCTGATGGTTTTAGAGAGAAATACAATTTAGGTTTTGAGTCATTTTGTAATCGGTTTTGAATTCATGGGGATTTAATATTGTATAACAGTACTAGCATTTGAGTTGAAATGATAAATTCAAACTCATGTTTCTTCACTATACATGCATATTTGAATTTTGAATAAGATGACTAAGGGTTGTTTCATTCATCTCACTATTGTGGTGTGTATAATCCTTATTTTAGCTTTAATTCAAGGAATTAATTAAAATGCTTGAATGGGATTATAGGTGGATGTGTTATGTATAAGGATTTGATAAGTAGTATTGGGTTAGAATACATATTGATGAAATTGTAAAGCAATATTATCAAGGGATCTTATATGTTATGTATTAAATCTATCATAAACCTTTAGATGCTTATGAATTTGACTCCTACAATGGATATATGGCAATGATCTATGTTTTACTTGTTTGTGTAGTTCAATAATTGTTTGTCTTTTCCTAGAGCTTGCTACAAATTTTAAATTAATGATTATATTTTACTATGGATTGTGTTGTAGTTATCTCATGCTCCACATAGTTGATATTATCTGAACAACCAATTTTATTCGATATTATCCTATTGTGTTGAGCTATTCAATGGGATTATTTTTATGTGTTAATGTTGTTTATGATATTGGTGCAGAGGTTGTGAACACATTAAGGGATCACCCTCCCGAGTCTTGCAGAGCCCAAAGTGTAGGAGGCTTTTTAAATTCCTCGTCAATTGGTCTAGGTCCTTTGAGCTGCCCTTGATTCGAATTAGCAATCCCATAGGTAGATTAGAAGACCAACCTGGTTACAGTGTAAAAAATAAACCAACACCCTCTACCTTTAACCCTAAACCCTAAACCATTAACCATTAAACTCTAAACCCTTAAACCCTCTACCGTCTATCTCTCTCCCTCTCCCTCCCTCTCTCCTGCCAAGTCTCACCCCTCCTACCCCTCCCTCTCTCAGAGTATCTCTCTCTCTCACTCCTCTTATCGCCTCCCCCACCCCCTATCTCTCCCACCTCCCTCTCCTCTCCAATCCCTCTATCTCTCTCCCCTCTACCTTTGGTTGTTTTCTGTAACCGGTTGATCTTCTAATTACCTATGGAATTTCCAATTCCAATTAAGGGAGCTCGAAGGACCTAGACCAACTGGAGGATTTTAAAGACCTCCTACACTTTGGGATCTACAAGACCCGGAAGGGTGATCCCTTAATGCGTTTACAACCTCTACACCATTATTGTAAACAACATTAACAACAATAGATAATCTCATTTAATAGCTCAACATAATAGCATAATAATGAATAGAATTGGTTGTTCATCAATAATATCAACTATTTGGAGCATGAGATAACTACAACACATTCCACAAGGTAAAATAGTCATTGATTTGAAATTTGTAGCAAGCTAGGTAAAGACAAACAAAAATACTAAACCATACAAATTAGTACAACTTACATCGCTGCCATATATCCATTAGGGAGTCAAATTCATAAACATCTAAGGGTTTATGACAAATTTAACACATAACATATAAGATCCTTGAGAACATTTCTTTACAATTTCATCAACATGTATTCTAACCCAATACTACTTATCAAATCCTTATACATAACATATCCACCAACAATCCCCATTTAAGATGATTTGAATGCTTTGTGATACCAAAAGTAAAAGAATAGTTGCTTTATTTCGATCAAACCATGGTAGTAGATGTAATGGCCGCCATTAAAGCTTACTCACATGCTACACGAATGGATCTAATCACATTTGATGCATATTCAAATATTAGCCGTCGATCCTTCACCTTGGTGAGATCATCAGATGGCTTCCTTCAAAGCAAACTGACATAGTCTCCATCATGGCAATAAGGGGCCCACCATACTACTCGTTGCCAAGGAGATCCACGTGGCACCCGCTCGTGATATAGCAATCAATAAAGACCTCACAAATTTTGATCACGTGATGGTGGGCAATCGTAGATCTCAACCATCGACAATCCTGTTCATTCAACACAGCTGCCGGCCTTGTTATTAACCATCAAGCACCTTTCTACTGAGATTATAACATCTCCATTGATTTAAAACACGTGCATCTTATAACTGCTTTAGTAACCCGTGGCATAATGTATTAAAGACACATCAAAGTATTTATCATTCCTTTGACTTCATCGGATGAGACATGTGGTGCTCAACCGTGATATTGCAATCAACAAAGACAGTGTGGTGGGGTCATCGCGGGATGGCGGGGAACAGTTGAGATCACACAACGATTGATCTACGAACATGCGGACTTGTCCCTCTGCAAAATAAAAACATTTATTAGGGGAGAGGCCACACTCAATCATGATGATAATACCCAGTCTTACCACATATTTATACTATATATTGTAAATAAACAATCAAAATTTAAATAAAGAAAAAACCAAATGTTGATAAAAAATGGACCCATACTTGAGCACATGAGAACCTCTAAATGTTATATGAAAAAAACATAAATACATTCATGAAGAAGTGAAATAAGTTTTTTTTTGTTTCAAATAAAATATCACAACTCTCCACTATAAGTATATCATTTAAAAAATAAAATATACATTTTAATAAATAAGACACTCATTTAGAAGCAAGTATTGTTATCATAGTGAAAAATATTGTTCTTATGTGTACAACAATTGGGGTAGCAATGTACAAGCATTGGATAATTTTATATTAATAGTTTTTCCTATCACAAATGTAAAAGGTGAGCACAATAAATAGCATGTATTTTCCCATTAAATGTGAAGGATTTTCAAAAAGTTATAGTGTTCAACTATTGGTCCATTTTTGTTCAATATAAGTTGTATTTTAAATCATTATGTGTTGTTTTTATAACAACAAATAGATTTTTTGTGTTCAACTATTAGTCCATATGTGTTTAATATAAAAGGTAGAGATATCAAATATTTATGGTTATCAATAAGTATTTGGTCCACTTAGGTTGTATATTAATTTTAATTTAAATAAAAATATCATATTCTACAAGCAACAAATGATATTTTTTGGTTCAACTATTGGGGGTTCCATGATTAACTTTTGGTTGAACCTTTAAAAGTCAAATTTTAGACACTTCTCAAAAGATCTGC
>VDFB02213137.1:0-11996 GCA_007258455.2 Sequoia sempervirens | reverse complement strand
TGGTTTAGGTTTGTGGCCTAGGGTTATGGGTAGTGATGGAACTTCAAAGTTTTGTTCCGAAAGTGTTCTATTTTATAAAAACAACACATATGGACTAATAGTTGAACACAAAAAATGGACCAATAGTTGAACACTATAACTTTTTGAAAATCCTTCACATTTAATGGGAAAATACATGTTATTTATTGTGCTCAACTTTTATATTTGTAATAGGACAAACTATTAATATTAAATTATCCAATGCTTGTACTGATGGAACTTCAAATTTTGTTCCTCATGTTTCACTCATGCCCTACCTTATGTCACTAGGCTTTCATGGTGTTGGAAAATTTCTTAGGGCTGGGGTTTTAGCTTTGTCTTCATCTTAAACCCTTGTGTTTACGTAATTCCTTGGTCCAGATCTATTTCACCATTACCTTTTTTGAAGGGTTCTAAAAAAATCTTATGCCCATCGTTCCATCTAGGCCTAGTCCCTTTGGTCTTAATATTTTATTTCCTCCACGGGTTTTATTTTCCTAAGTCCTGGTTGGCCCTGTGCTGAACGCTTTTAAAAAAACTTATGTCATTGTTTTCCATCCACCTAGTAATGTCCCCTTACCCTTTAATGAATGTTTTATTTTTCAGAAGGATGAAATTCGCACTATCGTCGATCAAAATTCCTTCAAGATCAACAGTTGCCTGCCATCCCGTGATCGAGAATTATAGGATGGCGATATCTCAGGCAGGTGACACGTGTCCCATATGTGGATCAAATTTGCGTGACTATTCATCAACTATCCTTTGATCTGAGTCGTTCCCCACCATCCTGTAATGGTGCTTTGGTTGATTGCAAAATCATCTGTAATGCCCGCCGTGCAAACTCCAGAGAACACACACAATGCAAATAATTTTTTTTTCTTAAAAGACAATTAAATTAAACATGCAATGACATTAACCATAACCACATAGCATAACACATAGCATTAATACACTTGGTTCTCTGGGGCACGCGAGGTTACATCGCAACAACTAATCATAAGAATAATCATTAACTTTATAATAATCATCACCAATGGTACATCCAATAACCGTGATGCGATAACAATAACATCACATAATACATCCATGATAAATTTCTTAAAAGAGTTTCAAGTGAACCTAACTATTACATCATCGATATATTATTACATTACAATTTTCTTTGATAAATGAATTACATTGAATTTCCCAACATGGGGATTGATACAAGAATAATGGAACATGAAGTACATCTGATCACTGGTACAACTCCACTGTGGAAAGCTGAGAAGACAAGACGCTGATGGGGAACCCAATGGGTGTGGAGCACATTCCACCCAACCATGTGAATTACAAGTAACTCACCCCCCGTGCTCAGAGGTGGCGAGGAAGTGAACCCGACCATGAATGTCAAACGACTCAACAACAACATGATACTAAACAAGTACAACTCAAAGTATACAATGAACAACCAACAACGTTCACAAATCACATAATGAGTTAAAACTAAGAAACTCATCACGATAACATAAAGTACTATCACTTAACAATCACAAATCAAATTCACAAGAATTCAAAGAAACATCACAAAGAGATAACATCCAGAAGAACTGAACCAACACCCAAAATACATTTCCAAATAAATCATAACCAATATAAAGAACACGATTCCATAATAACTCTGAATCAACCATTCAATACACCATTCCAATAGGCAACAAGAAGAAGTCAGACGGGAGTCAAGTAGGGAGGGTCATCACATAACTCTCATGGGATCCCCTGGCTCTTCCTCCAACTGAGGCGCCGACACCCACCTATGGATTCCCTAGCCCTAAAATCATAACAACATAAAAATAACAATATCCAGAGGCAACAAGAAACAAGAACAACAAGGATGTCTAGTGGAGAGTGTCATCGCATGGCCTTACATGAATTCGCCAGACTACCTATCACAAGGTGCCGCCTCCATCTATACATGGATTATCCAGACAACCTAGCTCAAGGAGCTGCCTTCATCTATGGTTATCCAGACATCCTATTTCAAGGTGCTGCCACATAGGGTTACTCATGCGGAGCCACTTACCTTTCATAGAGACAAGGTAGTGACCTTACCAACCAGGTCTTCCCACCCATCCTTAGCCTTTGAAAGCGCTAACGGCAGGGGTGAGGTGCATGTTTTTTATCTTGTTATGTGTTAACTAACCCAACCCACTAGATACATTAATTAAGTTATCACTTATTTAAGGAAACTCTTTCAAGGCTTACTCACTTGTACACTTGCCCCAAGAAGAGCCACTCTCCCTATGACCCCTAACATAAATCAAAACTAGGCAAGGGTTGTACTATCACGAACAAAATAGATAACTCAAACATAACAAGCGAGGAAAATCCATCTCGCAATAGCTCATAATCAAAGTCTCACAAAGTTTCGTACAACCCTTTCAAATTAATGATACCAACATCTTGCCATGTCAAGAGCACATAAAATGACGAACATTCACCAACAATAAGAACAAGCCTCTGGAAAGACTCTAAAAGGCTTACACTAGGGTTTCCTTATCAAGAACCAACAAAGTAATAAGATATCACGAACGAGTCAACAACCAAGGTAGGAGTGGCAACATCCCAATGAAATCTTCACAATTAAATTTGATACACTCTCGAGTGGTATCCAAGGGAGACCTCTATTTCTCCTCCTAGGTTACCAATTAACCATACATTACACAACGATCTTACAATTTGATTCAAAACAAACTTAAACAAGATTAATGATTAACACAACAAAACGGTCAACCTATGCACAAACTTAATACAGAAATTAGTCCAGTCAATAAATAAATCAATCCAACAAATCAATAGAGGCACTACTTTCACGTTTCACATAACTCTTTAACTTAACCACAAGATCTACTCCACACTTCTACATGTTTTATTGATACCCAAATACACCATTGCACATATAGGTTCACACTCTTAAAACTACAAACTTATAATGTATTTCTTATAGAAAGGGCCTAAATAATCTTTCATCAAATTATATCTAATTTTCCAATTTTCTCTAAATTACTTGTTTACAAAATACTAACTCGTATTAAATAAAAGTAATATATATATATATATATTTGTATTCCAATTTACACATATATCAATACATATAATGATCAAAATAATTGCCTATAAAGATACTTTTCTGCCAGAAGTGCACGCGTATATGTATAAATATATATATATTTAAATTTAAATATACTAATTTAAAATGAATTAAAATTTGAATATAATAAAAGAAAACGAATTAATATTTTAAAAATACATAATTAAAACAAATTTAAGATTTTTATTTTTATTTTTAAAAATTTTAAATAACAATTAAAACAACAAGATCCGGCCATATTAAAGGCTAGCGCAGTAAGGTACTGCGCACAACAGTCATGTTGACTGCTGTGTGTAGTCCTTAGACTGCGCTGAGTACTGGGGTACGGCCCAGTGCCGTCCCCCATACTCAAAATATAATATGCTTTTAAAATAAATCTTTTAAGAAGGCCGACACAATGCGAAATTTAATCTCGCGAATTTTATAAATTAAAGGAACTTCATTTATATTTTACCTTAATTAAAAGATAAAAGTAGAATAAAATAAAATCTCAATTTCCGTGCCGCGCACAGTTACGGCCATATATTTGGCCTGAGCACAATTTCGACCCACTAAATAACCAGTATTAAAGGAACAATAAAAGTAAAACAAAATAATAAATATATATATGATATATATATGATTATATATATATACATATATAAAATATTAACATACAGAGTAAAAGAAAAATATAGAGATTCAACCATAATTAAAAATAGAAGTACCAAAAATTCTCAAATTTATTATTTCCAACAAAGACATCATCTTCCCTAAAATCTTATTTTTGTTAAGTTGAATATTTCTCATGATAAGGTTTTCTTTTGTTTTTAACAAATTGGAAAAATAGTTCATTACTATATATTTTCTTCTCTTTGCAAAAGTTCAAGTATAATATCTTTCACTAATTTTCAATTCACACAACAGTTTTTTCTTATTCTCTCAAATCATGTTTAATAAATTTTGTTTTGTTTTCTCTGAAGCAGGAAGATAACAGAGAAAGTACTAGAAGAAAATTATAAGAGGAACCTGGTGTCCAACGCTTATTCGATAGTCTGAAGATGCCTGCTTGATTCTGATGACCTCGAAGAGTTCCTTGATTGTGCCTCCAAATATCCTCTACAGAATTTCACCTTCGATCTTGAATCCTATTTTGCTGTTCAGAAGACTCTCCAGAACATTCACCAAAAACCAGATTGACAATCTCTCTCTAAAATTCTCCTCCCAATACAACAGAAGATTTCAATACCCCTCCAATCTCTTGCACAACTTTTGTAACAAAATCTCTGTGTGTCCCAAAACTCCCCAAAAATTCTTAATTAAATAAAATTATATTGTCCATCTCTCACAAAAAACTCTAAAAATCAAAAATAAAATAAAACAATTCTTTAAAAGCAAGCTTTTTAATTAGATCTGTATTCTTATTGGCTCACACAATCTTTTTATTCTTTTATTTGTTTTATTGCTTTAATTCCTGTTTTGCAACCTTTCTTGCACCTCACATTACATATTTATTTAAATAAATTATTCTCATAATTATCCACCACTAGATAATTGATTAAAAATAATTAAGTCACATTTAATATTTAATTATTATTTAATTGAAATATATGATTTTCAAAAATAACTAAATTATTTAAATATTCGAATATAAATTAAATCTAACATTAAAATTAAATAATCACTTCCATTATTTAAATCGAACACACCACAACATACAAGGTACCAACATTAATCGAAAGACGATAAAATACAAGACACAACCCACAAATGACGACAGTTACAAAAAGAACAATACCAATCAAACGAGACAATCTGACATCATGGGACGGGAGGACTTCATTGTCACCTCTGTATCAACATTTATCCGTTGGGTTATTTGGTGCTCGCCCTGTCCTGCCGAAGCAGGTGGAATCGAGACTTGTACCTGCAGTCCTGCATACAAATGAAGTTGTGTACATGTGCATATATACATATATATATAATCATCAAAGCATTAAATCGAAGTACTGCATTGTGAGAAGGAATCACAACATAGCAGGGCACTCGCGAACGAGTGATGCCAGATTGTCCTTCATCACACCTATTCTAACAATTATAATATAACCAATAAATCAACATTTCTAACTAACAATCATCTCATAACATATCTAATTAAATCACTGCATCCTATCATAATTTTGAAAATCAACTAATATAACCAATCATACTGTCATACGAAATAATCATGTACATACTGAAACAATAGCATCATCTAACGTCTAACTAACCAAATCAAACAATATCATCATCGTCACAAGTAACAAACAACCGCATTGAAAAATACTAAATCCTACCAGTAAGAGGAGGGGTATTACATCCTCCCCCTCATAAAATCGGCTTACTCCTGGAAGCCAGTAAACAAAAGGAAATAAGATTCCCTAATACGGAAGGCATCCACCCACACCAAGACAGTGAACTAATCACCAATAGAAAATAGAATCAAGCTCACACATAAGAGTAAAAAATAATATTAATAAGTATTAGTAACATGGGGGTATTACATCCTCCCCCCCAAGGATATGGCTTACTCCAGGAAGCCATTAAATAGATGAGAGTAAGAACACAACAACCACACAAAGAACATGCCACCAACCACACTCATAACTCACATCACTGGAAATCACACCACACAATGACACAAGGGTTCATAGTGCATCCTTGATAGGAAGGATATCGGTGCATTGCGCACTACACCGAGGGTCCTATCCTTTCTATCAGTTTCCTGCACCATTGCCCTGAGACCGACTAACGGAAGAAACTTAGGTTCACAACAAACACAAAAAAACAAATGAAACTCTAGACTCTAGGGACAAAACACAAGGTTACATAGTGAGCACACATAGTGCCCAGTGTATGAACCTACGCTCTAATACCAAGCTGTAATGCCCGCCGTGCAAACCCCAGAGAACACACACAATGCAAATAATTTTTTTTTCTTAAAAGACAATTAAATTAAACATGCAATGACATTAACCATAACCACATAGCATAACACATAGCATTAATACACTTGGTTCTCTGGGGCACGCGAGGTTACATCGCAACAACTAATCATAAGAATAATCATTAACTTTATAATAATCATCACCAATGGTACATCCAATAACCGTGATGCGATAACAATAACATCACATAATACATCCATGATAAATCTCTTAAAAGAGTTTCAAGTGAACCTAACTATTACATCATCGATATATTATTACATTACAATTTTCTTTGATAAATGAATTACATTGAATTTCCCAACATGGGGATTGATACAAGAATAATGGAACATGAAGTACATCTGATCAGTGGTACAACTCCACTGCGGAAAGCTGAGAAGACAAGACGCTGATGGGGAACCCAATGGGTGCGGAGCACGTTCCACCCAACCATGTGAATTACAAGTAACTCACCCCCCGTGCTCAGAGGTGGCGAGGAAGTGAACCCGACCATGAATGTCAAATGACTCAACAACATGATACTAAACAAGTACAACTCAAAGTATACAATGAACAACCAACAACGTTCACAAATCACATAACGAGTTAAAACTAAGAAACTCACCACGATAACATGAAGTACTATCACTTAACAATCACGAATCAAATTCACAAGAATTCAAAGAAACATCACAAAGAGATAACATGCAGAAGAACCGAACCAACACCCAAAATACATTTCCAAATAAATCATAACCAATATAAAGAACACGATTCCATAATAACTCTGAATCAACTGTTCAATACACCATTCCAATAGGCAACAAGAACAAGTCAGACGGGAATCAAGTAGGGAGGGTCATCACATAACTCTCATGGGATCCCCTGGCTCTTCCTCCAACTGAGGCGCCGACACCCACCTATGGATTCCCTAGCCCTAAAATCATAACAACATAAAAATAACAATATCCAGAGGCAACAAGAAACAAGAACAACAAGGATGTCTAGTGGAGAGTGTCATCGCATGGCCTTACATGAATTCGCCAGACTACCTATCACAAGGTGTCGCCTCCATCTATACATGGATTATCCAGACAACCTAGCTCAAGGAGCCGCTTTCATCTATGGTTATCCAGACATCCTATTTCAAGGTGCTGCCCCATAGGGCTACTCATGCGGAGCCACTTACCTTTCATAGAGACAAGGTAGTGACCTTACCAACCAGGTCTTCCCACCCATCCTTAGCCTTTGAAAGCACTAACGGCAGGGGTGAGGTGCAAGTTTTTTTTTTTATCTTGTTATGTGTTAACTAACCCAACCCACTAGATACATTAATTAAGTTATCACTTATTTAAGGAAACTCTTTCAAGGCGACCACTTGTACACTTGCCCCAAGAAGAGCCACTCTCCCTATGACCCCTAACATAAATCAAAACTAGGCAAGGGTTGTACTATCACGAACAAAATAGATAACTCAAAACATAACAAGCGAGGAAAATCCATCTCGCAATAGCTCATAATCAAAGTCTCACAAAGTTTCGTACAACCCTTTCAAATTAATGATACCAACATCTTGCCATGTCAAGAGCACATAAAATGACGAACATTCACCAACAATAAGAACAAGCCTCTGGAAGACTCTAAAAGGCTTACACTAGGGTTTCCTTATCAAGAACTAACAACAGTAACAAGATATCACGAACGAGTCAACAACCAAGGTAGTGAGTGGCAACATCCCAATGAAATCTTCACAATTAAATTTGATACACTCTCGAGTGGTATCCAAGGGAGACCTCTATTTCTCCTCCTAGGTTACCCAACCATACATTACACAACGATCTTACAATTTGACTCACAACAAACTTAAACAAAATCAAAGATTAACACAACAGAACGATCAACCAATGCACAAACTTAATACGGAAAATAGTCCACTTAGTAAGAAAATCAATCCAACAATTCAATAGAGGCACTACTTTCACGTTTCACATAACACTTTAACTTAACCATAAGATCTACTCCACACTTCTACATGTTTTATTGATACCCAAATACACCATTGCACATATAGGTTCACACTCTTAAAACTACAAACTTATAATGTATTTCTTATAGAAAGGGCCTAAATAATCTTTCATCAAATTATATCTAATTTTCCAATTTTCTCTAAATTACTTGTTTACAAAATACTAACTCGTATTAAATAAAAGTAATATATATATATTTTTGTATTCCAATTTACACATCTTGCTGAATATATATTTAATTTTACACATATATCAATACATATAATCATCAAAATATTTGCCTATAAAGATACTTTTCTGCCAGAAGTTCACGTGTATATGTATAAATAAATATATATATATATATTTAAATTTAAATATACTAATTTAAAATGAATTAAGATTTGAATATAATAAAAGAAAACGAATTAAGATTTTAAAAATATATAATTAAAACGAATTTAAGATTTTTATTTTTATTTTTAAAAATTTTAAATAACAATTAAAACAACAAGATTCGGCCATATTAAAGGCCAGCGCAGTAAGGTACAGCGCACAGCAGTCAATATGACTGCTGCACGCAACAGTCATGTTGACTGCTGCACGCAACAGTCATGTTGACTGCTGTGCGCAGTCCTTAGACTGCGCCGAGTACTGGGGTACGGCCCAGTGCCGTCCCCCATACTCAAAATATAATATGCTTTTAAAGTAAATCTTTTAACAAAGCCGACACAATGCGAAATTTAATCTCGTGAATTTTATAAATTAAAGAAACTTCATTTATATTTTACCTTAATTAAAAGATAAAAGTAGAATAAAATAAAATCTCAATTTCCGTGCCGCGCACAGTTACGGCCATATATTTGGCCTCAGCACAATTTCGACCCACTAAATAACCAGTATTAAAGGAACAATAAAAGTAAAACAAAATAATAAATATATATATGATATATATATGATTATATATATATATACATATATAAAATATTAACATACAGAGTAAAAGAAAAATACAGAGATTCAACCATAATTAAAAATAGAAGTACCAAAAATTCTCAAATTTATTATTTCCAACAAAGACATCATCTTCCCTAAAATCTTATTTTTGTTAAGTTGAATATTTCTCATGATAAGGTTTTCTTTTGTTTTTAATAAATTGGAAAAACAGTTCCTTACTATATAGTTTCTTCTTTGCAAAGTTCAAGTCTAATATCTTTCACTAATTTTCAATTCACGCAACAGTTTTTTCTTATTCTTCCCTCTCAAATCATGTTTAATACTTTGTTTTTGTTTTCTCTCAAGGTGAAGATAACAGAAAGTAATTAGAAGAAAAATTATAAGAGGAACCTAGTGTCCAACGCTTATTCGTAAGTCTGAAGATGCCTGGTTGATTTTGATGACCACGAAGTGTTCCTTGATCGTGCCTCCAAATCTCCTCTACAGAGCTTCACCTTCAAACTTGAATCCTATTTTGTTGTTCAGAAGTCTCTCCAGAACATTCACCAGAAATAGATTGACAATCTCTTAAAAATTCTCCTCCCAAATACAAATGTAAGATTTCAATACCCTCCAATCTCTTTTTGCACAACTTTTTGTAACAGTAATCTCTGTGTGTCCTAAAACTCCCAAAAAATTTTAATTAAATAAAATTATATTGTCCATCTCTCACAAAACTCTAAAAATCAAAAATAAAATAAAACAATTCTTTAAAAGCAAGCTTTTTAATTAGATCTGTATTCTTATTGGCTCACACAATCTTTTTATTCTTTTATTTGTTTTATTGCTTTAATTCCTGTTTTGCAACTTTTCTTGCACCTCACATTACATATTTATTTAAATAAATTATTCTCATAATTATCCACCACTAGATAATTGATTAAAAATAATTAAGTCACATTTAATATTTAATTATTATTTAATTGAAATATATGATTTTCAAAAATAACTAAATTATTTAAATATTCGAATATAAGTTAAATCTAACATTAAAATTAAATAATCACTTCCATTATTTAAATCAAACACACCACAACATACAAGGTACCAACATTAATCGAAAGACAATAAAATACAAGACATAACCCACAAATGACGACAGTTACAAAAAGAACAATACCAATCAAACGAGACAATCTGACATCATGGGACGAGAGGACTTCATCGTCACCTCTGTATCAACATTTATCTGTTGGGTTATTTGGTGCTCGCCCTGTCCTGCCGAAGCAGGTGGAATCGAGACTTGTACCTGCAGTCCTGCATACAAACGAAGTTGTGTACATGTGCATATATACATATATATAATCATCAAAGCATTAAATCGAAGTACTGCATTGTGAGAAGGAATCACAACATAGCAGGGCACTCGCGAACGAGTGATGCCAGATTGTCCTTCATCACACCTATTCTAACAATTATAATATAACCAATAAATCAACATTTCTAACTAACAATCATCTCATAACATATCTAATTAAATCACTGCATCCTATCATAATTTTGAAAATCAACTAATATAACCAATCATACTATCATAGGAAATAATCATGTCCATAATGAAACAATAGCATCATCTAACGTCTAACTAACCAAATCAAACAATATCATCATCGTCACAAGTAACAAACAACCACATTGAAAAATACTAAATCCTACCAGTAAGAGGAGGGGTATTACAGTGGCTGCCACGTGGACTATACAAGGTGGGGCCTGAGGAAAATTTCCATCTGCCTAGTAATGTCCCCTTTCCCTTTAATGAATGTTTTATTTTTTAGAATGATGAAATTCATGCTGCCGTCGATCAAAATGCCTTCAAGATCAACGGTTGTCCGCCATCCCGTGATTGGGAATTGTAGGATTGCGATATCGTGGGCAGACGACACGTGTCCCATATGGGGATCAAATTTGCGTGAATGTTCATCAACTATCCTTTGATCTGAGTCATTCCCTGCCATCCCACGATGGTGCTTTGGTTGATTGCGAAATCACGGGAGGCTGCCACATGGACTGTACAAGGTGGGGCTCGAGGAAATTTTCCATTCGCCTAGTAATGTCCCCTTTCCCTTTAATGAATGTTTTATTTTTCAGAAGGATGAAATTTGCACTGCCGTTGATCAAAATGCCTTCAAGATCAACGATTGCCTGCCATCCCGTGATCATGAATTGTAGGATGGTGATATCGTAGGCGGGCGACACATGTCCCATCTGGGGATCAAATTTGTGCGACTGTTCATCAACTGTCCTTTGATCAAATTTATAGGATTAAATCACACACATGGTGATGTTTTCCAGGGAGCTCAGTTGGAAGACATTCCTCAATCCAATTGGTCATAATTTTTCTCTAAGAAGAAAGTCAGCAAGACCTTGCAGATGTCTTATGTTCATGGAGCTTAATAAGTTTTAATAATTTTTAGTCATTTTAAAGATTTTTATTTTTTGATAAAGATAGGAATATTTAGACTTTTCATGGCTTATGTACAATTATGCATATTCTTTATTTATTATATTTTTTGCAATATCATGTTAATCTTGATTAATCACATTATTTGTTTGTCATTTTTATTTGTTTTGCTAAAAAATATTTTATCTTTACTTTACATCTATGATAATTTCAAAAATTAATTTTAATTTAAAATTATAAATAAAAAACTTATTTTTATTAATCTCTTTGAAGTACCTAGGTCCTAATCTTTTGTAGATTAATAACTATCTAAATAGCTATTTCATTCCTTTATTTCTATAAATGTGTCTCATGTTTCTATTGAAATTTATGAGTTGTGTATGTAATTCTTAGCACAACACTATTAGAGATTAGGATTTATTTTCCCTCTATATCTATTTTCTTATTGTTCCTATTAGTGGCTAATTAAATCTTCATTGAAAACCTACAAAGAGCTT
>VDFB02213135.1:0-13398 GCA_007258455.2 Sequoia sempervirens | reverse complement strand
GCAGTGGTCCCACACTGCCTGCCAAGAACTGCTAAAAATAGCAATTCTGCAAATGACCTCCGATCGAGCCAGAACGAAAGACACTGATCAATCCCTGCTGACTGAAGCTGAGCCCAGCTCCGAGATGACCCCCTATCCAGTCCATCAGCCTACGAGGGTCGTATGATAGGCCAATCCTGTCGTCTGAGAGATGTCACTGAGAAGGGGACATGACAGTTGAGGATTTTTGAGAGGCGTTTCATCGATTGTGAAGGGGAGAAGTAACATATTTCAAACAAGCCGTACCATGCAAGGGTTTTATAGCTGCTGCAAATAAATTCCAGGTTTTGCAATTAATTTCCAGAATTTTATAAGAGCTTCATAATCACATTCTTGAGCATGTATTAGTGTGGGTTATGCTTTGTATACGTTCTATTATCAATAAAAGTTTATTGCAGCCTTGTAGAAGATTATTTGCTTAAGTTCCTGTTGATTCATTGAAGATTATCTTGGGTGGCTGATTATATATTGAAATTCATAAAAATCATTATTTGCTAAAACCCACAAAAATTGCAAAAAACGTTAAAGTAAAACAAAACCAAAAACAAATTGCATCATTTCCAGCATAGTTGGGGTTGAGAGACACCAGGTCTCTTACATCAGGGCACAAAATGTGTCTTTTCTGTTTTTTTGCTTTTTGTTTTTAAATTGGGGATACAATTGACAAGAAGGGTACAGGACTAGAGATGCCTTGATACTCCGGATGAAATTGACAGGCATCTCTAGGCATGAGAAACTTCTCCAACTCCATCTACCATACCACAGACACAGCCTTGGGGGGTAGGAGACCAATCTCCTTGTTTCTCTGCGTGCATGTACTCATGAATGTACTAATTAATTTTGCCACGTTAGAAGGGTGACTTGAAATCATGATGTATAAACTAGTAGAGAGACAGACAAGGAAAGGGCAGGAGAGAGAGTACTTGATCTAATCATAACTGTTAGGTAATTTACAGAAATAAATAAATAAATTGCAAACATATTTGATGAAGTATAATAGAAATCAGATTAGCAACTTACCATTCATCACATAGATGTAAAATTCGCTCTAATCCACTTTGTTCGTTTAATAAGCGTAAAACCTGAATGCAGGAAATAAATGAATTGAAAAGAAATTTGAATGCAGAGGTAATGTAACTTAAAACAAAATGTATAAACACCATTTTCTATGACTGAATGAAGGGAAGCAATAAAATATCTGGCTGGGAAAAAAATAAGGAATACCTTAACTGAAGACCTTGTACCAGATTCATTTGCATTTGATTCCAGATCTGCGACCTAAGCATTAAGGAAAATGATAAAGTTTGAAAGATTTCAAAGCAAAATTTGAAGGATGAAATAAATGAAAAAGTAAGCTCGCTCAACTTCTAGAACATAAACTATTAAAGAACGCTACAGGATGCTTAATGGGATCAAAAGACAAGAACCTACTTCCAGTACAAGAAAATGAATATTTGGGTTAACACCATTTGTATTGCTTGTTGGTTCTAGTAAACAAACATCTTGGTCCATGGCATCGAATCTCTCCTGAGATACTGAAGAATTAACAAGACTTTTTTGAAATATGGAACCATCATGTTCTTCAATGAAAGAAACCCCATTCTCACTAGTGGTGAAAGGTTTCTCGATAAATGTTGAAGGTATGGAAGGCTCCAAAGAGATATTCTGGCATCCAAAATCTAGGTTATTTTCCTCTTTTGAAAATCCTGAAACACCTATAACAGTTGAACCACCAGATGCACCTTCATCCATAGGCTGTTTCTCAGCAATATTTTCATCCTTAGTCACTAATGAAGAATCGGTCAGAACATTTTCAACTTCATCAATTAGTTCAACCAGTGCCTGTGATATTTCAAAGAACAATTAAAATCTTCAAAACCAAAATTCTCTTCTACAGAAGCAAAAAGCCTTTTTGACAAGAGTTAATAACCTCCTAAGCATGGTTGTCGTTCAGTTAATAGCTTTACTCAGCACTGTGATTAAAGTTTTAAACCTTGATTATTATTATAGATCCAGTGGATAAAATAGGAGATTAACAGAAAGAATTCATCAAAGTTAAGATAATTTTTTGTACCAGCAACAAACAGCAAATAGACAAAATCCTAATCAGACCTTTCTGTTGTGCCTTGCACCTTTCTGTTTGAATTTTCTTTTTTTAATTGGAGTCTGAACAGCCTGCAAAAGGAACTCGAAGAATTAAAGCCAGAATCAAAAGGTAGTACACAACAAACTGCAGAACAATTTCACTCTTTAAAATGGAATTTGAATCATCTACTCTGTAAGCATCATATAAGTTTTAGCTGTTTGAAACAGCATAGAGTTATAATCAATTAAAAAGCTTGAAATAAGTGAAAATTTTGAAACAAATTCCAAAGTTATTCCATTTTAGTTAGACTTGAACAAATTACCTGCAAATCTATATTGACGTGTGTCAAAATGTTCTCTTTATTTTTATTACTTAAATCCAAGGAGCACTCTTTTGACAGTAATTTGGATGTCTCGAATGCTCTCATTCCAGGACTGGAAAGCCACTGCTGAACTTTTCCAGCAAGACTTGAAGAGCTCTGTATATTCCAACATAACTTAATTAGCCGCTGTTTCTCCACATCGTTTAAACATGCTGCTCAATAACAAACTGTATACTCAAACGTGTGTCTGTATGCTTCACATTAACTATAGGAACAAAAAGAATATTGCTCACTAGCTTGGCCAAGCAAGTTACTTGCAGACATTAGTCTTTGAATAATCAAAAGTTCTTGCAAGGTATTTCTACTATGAAAAAACTAATTATACTAGATGTTCAACTTCCTTGTTTAAAATGCAGAAAAAAAAAATTGTTTATAAATTGACAACATTTTCTGATTGCACTCAATGTTTGAGTAAAGCATAAACTTATAGTGCATCCTTAAATAATTCAATATATAGAATGATCACCTACATTATGAACCCCTTGCAATATTCGATAAAATGTCATAAAAATAAAAAACATGGTAGAGCTACTGGCAGTAACGACAGTTAGAAGATCTTTCCCCATTAATGGGGTAACTATACAACTCATAAGTGGAAATTATACCCTTGCATGCCCCTAAAAGTGATTGTTTTTAAATGAATTGTGATGGTACAGCTAGAGGTAACCCGGAGTTGTGAGGAGCAGTTGTAGCATTTCACTCATCTTTAGGTTTATTTGTTACAGGGGCTTCTTTGTTTTTAGGTTCCAATCTAACAATGAAGCAGAAGTTTTGGCTGCTTTGGAAGGGATCAATGTTTTTTGAAGAACCAATTACAGGACTCGACATCAAACAGCTTCTTAGATGAAGCCCAACTCTTGTGTGGACATTTTTATTTGGTTGTTTTTAATCATTGTTTTTAGATGGTCACTAATAAGTTGGCTGACTCTGGGATAGACCAGTCTCCCTTTTAGGCCAAGTTTAGTATTGATCCAAAAATTAATGGAGCTTAACGCAGGTTTTGACAAACAATTCCAATCATAGTTGGAACACTTGGTGAGTACTCACCAAGTCAAAGTACTCACTAGTTTTTTTTGTCTCACAAGTAACTTTAAGGGATTTTTGCTGAGTTTTTAGCAAGTACTCGCCAGGGTTTTGGCGAGCACTCGCCGAGTTTTTGGTGATTTTTTTCATAAAACTCAGCAAGTCTCTGCTCAAACAAAAAATAATCATTTTTTAAAGACAATTTTATAAACAAAAATGTTATGATATTGCTATTAGGATTCAACCGTGTAGTTTTCGAGTCAAACTCATTGACCCATGTTTCATGAGTAGTGGTTCACAAGAACCCATCTCTCATGATAATGAATGGTCCACTTAGCACTCATTGCATCTAGGTGATGCCTACGAGGGTGAAGACCGGGCCATCCCGGAAGGTCACCCACCCCAATATTGCGACATGAAGTTTTGTGCAGTTGAAGCACTGGGCTGTCCCAAGAGGTCACCCATCCTACTTATCAAACAAAAATGTGTCAAATACCTGATTTCTCCCCTAAGTAATAAAATTGTGAATATGGTCTGCGACATGAAGTTTTGTGCAGTTTGAAAAGCCTTAATTTGGGCGCAGGGGCACTGCCCTTCAACCCCACCCTATATCGCAACAAGGAATGCAGCAAGGGCGCTACCCCTCAACCCCCAAACCCCCACAAGGGGCACTACCCCTAGACCCCACTCAGAGCATTGCCCACAAACCCCCATGAAGGACACTGCCCCTCAACCCCATTGGGATCTCCACTCCTCGACAATAAGAAATTTGATTACAATGAGGGGATTTGGGAGTGGAGGCCACAATCGACAACTCAGACAATTATCTTTATCACTATCATAACATTATTGATCAATGATAGAGTATCATACTATCAATTACAAATATTCAAATGCCATTATTATTATAAAATGCAATACAACCTTTAGCTTTGCACAAGAAAGGAAGACAACAAATTAGAGGAGGTCATTGATTTGGTTGAGCCAGAACCACAAACACAACCTTCAATGTTGAGTGAGGAGCTGCAACAGAGTGCGAGGATTAGAACCTCTCCCCAAGATTTCACTAGACTAGGGGAAAGAAAGATGTAAAATGTTGCAATATGCAATTTATGAATTATGATGATGATTTTCAAATCCAATCATCATAAATTCATAATAGTTGTCAGCTAACTATTGTATTAGGATTTCGCATAATGATGTGATTTTGCACTCAAATTGTATTCAAAGGAATCAAATTTAATAGAAAACACTTTTGTACTCATTTATGGACTCATTGGATATATTTTGTCATTGAATTTTGCAAAAAATGTGTTTTTAAAGAAATGTAGACAAAATTTTTAAGTTGTCGAGTTTTTGCCAAGTTTTTCACAAGTCTTTTCCAAGTTGCAAATTTTGGGTCTGCCAAGTTTTTACCAAGTCCGAATCTGCCAACTATGATTCCAATCATGAGAAAGAAATCAATTTTCCTAAATTCCAATATCCCCCAAGATATTGCCATGAACAAAATAATTTTGCTTCATGATGGAGTGAGGGGTGGCATGTAAGCCTTGAATTGATCAAGACTATCCCCCCAAGTTCCGGAGCTGGTGTACACACTTGACCCTTCACTCACATGCCTTTTCATGGTAGACAAAATTTTCAAGTTGTCAAGTTTTTCCCAAGTCTTTTCCAAGTTGCAAATTTTGGGTCTGCCAAGTTTTTGCCAAGTCCGAATCTGCCAACTATGATTCCAATCATGAGAAAGAAATCAATTTTCCTAACTTCTAATCTCCCCCAAGATATTGCCATGAACAAAATAATTTTGCTTCATGATGGAGTAAGGGGTGGCACGTAAGCCTTGAATTGATCAAGGCTATCCCCCCAAGTTCTGGAGCTAGTGTACACATCTGACCCTTCATTCACATGCCTTTTCATTACTATCCCTGCGTCCATTCCCACTTTTCATCATTCTATTGTATTTTGTTCTTTTCACTGGATTTCTGTGTGTTGGTGTCTTTGGTTTCTCTATGCAGGTTTGGAGCAGTTTCGACTGTAATTTTGTGTAGTCATGAAGAAAGGTTATTCATACATGGATTTCTCTTATAACGGTGTATTTCTATCACAGAAGATTCTGTCCATAAATTGGAAGCTCAGTTGTTTGATTTGATGGCTAGAGAATGGATTCTCAATAGAATCACTCAAATGATGATGAGTGATAGCCTCGAGGATGATGTCAGTATTGGTTTTTTTGCAATGGTTGCCTCTAGCAAGAAGTGGAGCAGCTGCATGTTCTTTCGCAGACTCTGTTGAAGAAAAATGCTGATTTTGCTCTTTCCGGTCAAGACTTCGTTCTGTGGGTGGTAACCTCAAGGATGGTGTCAGTATTGGTTTTATTGTAATGACTCAGCTCTAGCAAGAAGTGGAATAACTGCATGATTTTTTGCAGACCCCTATTCACTTTCATGTCAAAGAATATGCAAACTTCTCGATAGAGCTGCAGTTGCTTAAAACCAAAAAACGACAAATTACAAGCAAGATTTGAAAGGCAAAGTTAAGGAGAGAAATTTCATACCTTATCCTCTGAAACAGGGGTGCAATTAAGTTTTGAAGCATCATTCAAAATTGTAATCATATCCTTTTTCTCCATGCATGCACGGATTGGAGTGCAATTGAGCTGATGAGCATTTAGCTGAATCTGATTGCTTGTGAATCTTCTTTTTGTAATAGATTCAAGGCGAACCATGACTGGAGTCTTTTTGTATTTGACGTCATCCACTCCATCATCTTGGGTCTGCTTTATTAGAACATCATTAGAATAATAAATCCTCTAGAATAAAGCATGATTGTTTTCATATACTGTACTCAGATTTACATTGAACAAATAACCTTTGGAATATAAGTATCTAGAAATTTAGTTCTAAAAGATATTGCATATCACCATTTCTCAGACACACACATTCACAAACAAATAAACTACAATTAGATAAATTAATATAATGCTTCATAAAGATCTGTTTATTAATAATTAAACAAAAATCAAATTTAGATTTTCTTATTGGGAACCATAGGATCAACGAGATTCAAGATTAGATGGGGCTTTGACACATTCCTTAACGATGTTGCTCAAGCCAAAGCAACTTACCAAGGTATCTCCGTGGCAATCAAGGATGGTATTTATGTCTCACTTACTTTGGCAATTTGAACCTAGTTCTTCAACATTCTAAAAAAGTAAAGCGATCCACTGGAACATCTACTTGATGAAGATCATTCATAAAGTGAGAACCCTACACAAACAATCAACCAATGTGAATTTTTACAATGCCCCCGAACAGCTAAAAGTTGTCAATACCTTATGCTTCATGTCGTGAGATTATCTCATCATATTGATTTTATATCATCCCTGTCAACTCTGCTTACAAACCATGTGTAGCTTCTGACAGATTTTCCACGGAAATATTTACAACCCTGACCTTAGCAACTGGCTAGTGATGTTGGGGTAGAGGCAAAGCATACCTTATATTTCAATTCAGCCATGGAAATCATGAAATTAGCCACTAAGAAATATGCTCTGATTCCACTAGAGGGAAAATCAGATGGAATGGTCACTCGCCAAACTGGATTCAACCATTTGGCTACTGCACATTAAATTTAGGAATTGTCGGAAATGAATTTACAAACTCTGTAGAGATACCAAGGAAAATTCAGACAGATATGGCCAGCTGGAGTATAAGCTGAGCTCCACTTCAACAAAAATGGAGTTTGTGGCAAAGAAGACGCACATATTCATTAAAATAGGACCTACAACCTTAACTAAGGTGGGCATTCCATGAAATAGTATGAGTTTGAAGAGGAATCTGATGCAAGGGATGGCAAGTCACCAAGGAACAGAAGCCCATCCAGCTCTGAAGCTTTGCCTATACCTACTGACCTTAGGAATGAAGAAGATTTGCACTGGAAAATTGATTTGGAAATATTAAGACAGCCGCTCTCTGTGACCTCCTATCCAACTCTGCAACAGTTAAGCTGTGACCAATTAAGAAATCAACAACTGCTAAAGCTGTTGAAGATCTGGCTGGTCTTTGTATCACTGATTTTGTTTTTATGTTCTTATTGTATGGCCCCTAACAATAACAGATTCAATATTACAACTACAGGTATGGGCTGTTTTTTAGGTAACATAAATCTAGATACCAATTTGGTGTACGAAACCCCCTTGTGGAAGACCAAGAGAGTAATTTTTCCCATATGCCTTAAAAATGGCCAAATTGTACAGCCCTCGATTTCAAGCTCATGATGAAACTTGAAAGCATAAAAAATTTTGCCGATGACTTTGTTCAATCATTGTAATTTGTGTCATAAATTTCGCCAGAGGGAATTCCTTTTCATTTTCTTTGAAATTTGGTCAAATCTTTTAGACGAGTTTCCACCTTGTGAAAACCTTTGGCAATGAAGTTGTTCAATATTTTGGCTTGATCTACATACTAATGGAATCAATGTTAATTTCCATCCAATAGATGCTGCAGGGGTAGCTGGGTATTTTTTTTAAACTTTAAATAATACATCTTGAGGAGTTGAAACAATTGATTCCCTGCAATAGCAATAAAATGCAAATAGTCGTTTTAGTTAGCAATGCAGATTGTAACTAATCGTCAACTATATATTATTGAAAGAATAAGCTAGAGTTCTGGTGGTAAAGGGACGATTAGCTCAGTGATAGAACATGAGCCAAATGTGAGGTCCTAAGCTTGAATTTTATCTGATTTACAGAATATAACGTATTCTACAAATGCTGACCTATACAAACCTAAAAAGGTAAAAGTGTAGAAAGTTTTTTAATCATAACATATTTTACTGAATTTAGACTTTAGAGATGTGAAAATGACAAACAACTTTGATAATAAGAACTTTTTAAAAATATATTTCCTGATGATGGAATACCGAATGTGATTTGAAATTTCTACACGGATATTTCCAATGTGCTTTTTGAATAATCCTATAGTGCGTGAAATCCTTTTTAGATTACTTTCAGAACAATTAAAAACCCGGATGGATAAAGTAAACCCACCAACGCAGGGGAGCGTTTCAAGTATTTGCGTTGCTCTGCGGAGCCGCTGCCAGTTGCCGTGCCTAATCTTGGTCCAAGCCCCACACGAATATGAGCTTCTGGAGTACACTCTTGCTCATCGATTATCTCAGCCTCGCAAGATCGCCCATTGTTTGCATCTACTGAGTACTTGTCAAGCACAGGAGTTCGCTGAGGATCCTTAAGCAGGTGATCAAATGGGGCTTCTTCAGGAGGCTTAGCCTCATCTGGGACCTGGTCAGATGGAGCTTCTGAAGACTTGTCAAGCATGGCGATTTCTGAGAACCTAGAAGATTGTTCTGCGGTTTGAGAATCGGTGCTTTGAGAAGCATTTTGCGTTAAGCGTCCCCAAAAATGTTCTATACCAAATTTTGCAGGCTGAGAATTCGTATTCTGATTGTTTCTTTTGGAAGCGGCGGCTCCTCTCCTCGAGGGAGCTGGATCTTTGTGTTTCTTTGAGTCTTTCACTTGTTTCTTGGGTGCCATTTTTCTCTCAATGCATTTTACATATGTTAACTTCTGAAATGATTTTTTCTTTCCTTACCCCAGGAGAAGCTGCTGCGCCGCCTGTGCTACAAATGTTTACAGGCTTGTGCTTATCGGCGCGGCATTTCTCCTTCAATTTCGGAGTTCTAATTCTTTCCCGCCACGCTTCGTATGTTGGTAATAATCGAGCCTAAACTTGACGCTCGACCCCGCCCATGAAGATATATTTTCATATTTGTTTGTTGTCTTTCAAATATTGAGTGCTTGCCTTGTTTTGGAAAAAAAATAATATATAGATTAAATATATAAGAATAATTATATAGAAATTTTGTGAGTTTGACATTGATTCTTTTTTAGGTGATATGGTCTTCTTAAAATTACAATTTTATTTTATAGTTAAAATAATTAAATAAATACAGCAATGCAATCATTAGTTGGTATGAATAGGATTTTATCTTGCAATGGAAGCTTTTAACAAATGTTTAGAAATGCATTTCTTAGTTTACTAAAGAGTACTTATATGAATTGATTTTGCATTCGTATATGTTTAATATGATATTGTATTTTTATATTTAATGTGTGTTTATATTGAATTTGTTATGTAATATTGAAAAATAAAGTATATTTAAATATATAAATATAATATATTGTTCGTAAAAGATTGGCATGTGAAGTTTCACTGAAAGGTGGTAGGGAAAATGAAGAAGGCTCAACGCTTTTGGAAGTCAATATGCGATGCAATTCTAAGGAGTTGTTGCATAATCAAGCAATGATTAGGAGATTCATAGGGAAGCTTCTTCCTAAGGAAGATGTTTTTGTCTAGATTGTGTAGGAGTGGAAAACTAAAAAGGTCTTTATTCTACCTAAGGGCTTCTTTGTGGCAATCCTCAATTCTGAATCACTTCATGAGGAGATTATTAGTAATGGAATTTGGTATTCAAATGATACTCTAGTTTTCATCTAGAGATGGAGCCCTAATTTCGATCCAACATCTTGTGAATCATGGGATGGCCTTCCCTAGATCAAACTCAATAACCTTTCCCTAGAGTAATCAACTAAGGAGAGGCTCAAAATTATTGAAGAGGCTTTGGGTATTATTGATTGTGTTGATACTAAGGTTGAGGATGGTAACTCTCAAATCTATGCTCACATCAAGATTCTTTCAATCTCAAAAATCCCAAAGGTAGTTACTCTTCAACTAGGGTTCAAATGTTGGAAGCAGAAGGTTGAGGTAGAGGAACCCAAGTTCTTCTACCTAATTTGTTGCAATTAAGCCCACAATGAGGAGGGATGCCCACAACAAGTAAGGATAGCTAAGCAATTGGTGGTAAAGGGAACAAAGTTGGTTGAGCCCCCTAAGGAAGCTTTTGATACCATGAATGGAAGGCCTCTAAAGGTAGTGATCTTAGAAGCAAAAAAAAATTATTAATCTAAACCTAGAGACCAATGATGGGGGTATGTTGAATATAGTGTTGTCATTGATGTCAAAATGTTGTTCACTGTCATAACTATCATTGATGTCAAATATATGAGAAAGTAGTATGTCAGTTGTAGATGTTGCAGAATGTTAATGTTATCATTATTGAAGAAGGGAAACATAGGAAGATTGGATACATATGGTGTTGGTGTTTCTTGTATGTCTAGTACTTCTGCAGAAGTCTAGAAGTGGTTGTGGTAGTGTTTTGAGGTTCGTTGTTCAAAATTAGAATATGCATTGTACTAAACTGTCATTGTTTTTGGTACCGTATTCTACCGTTGTTAATAATTATGGCTTGCAGTTTGGAAGTTAAGCAAGAACACTCATGAAATATACTATTCTACAGTTTCAGCATATGCGGGTTACAGAGTTGCAAGATAGAAGTGACAAAGTGAAGTTTGTGTTTGTTAGTTGACTATCTACAATGTTTGATTGTTTGCACCAATGAAGGGAAGAGTGTGCTAATTGGAGGAAGTGTGTTAAGGTAAAATAGGACTAGTTAATATCATGGTAGGAAGCGTATGACATTATCTTACACTGGCAGTAGCGTATTGGATTTAAGACCGAGGCAACAACACACTTCATATCATTTTGAATTAAGGTTTATCCTTGGTTGACATGGCCTGTTGCAAATGGTGTTAAAGGGTCTTAGGACAACATTTAGTTGTTGTTAACATGATGGAATGGATATATATTGTGAATCATTTCATGAAAATGTGTGTGAGTGTGACTTATGAATCAAGTGTTGTGTAGCTACATGCAAAATGTATATGTTAAATGATGTGCAAGCAGAAAAGAGAAGTCAAGGATGTTAAGCAAAATTGAGCTATCATCAAAGGATGTGTTTGCTTATTAATGTTGAGAAAGTTGTGTGAAAGAATATCTATATTTCCTTTTGTAATATAAGGTTGAAGCCTCTTAATCTAAGTTATTTCTCAGTGACTGTCTTGTAGCTCAATCATAGAGGATTGGTGTCTCTTGTAGGTTGGTGCCTACAAATTATAATTCAAGGGGATTGGTCTCCATTTAAGGTTGTAATTCATGTGGATTGGTGGCTACAAAATTATTGTTTTATATTATTTTGTGAGGTTAGATTTGGATAGTAGCTCCAAGCATCTTTTTTCACCGTGGTTTTACCCTTCGTGGTTTCCACATAAATCTAGTGTACTCTTGTGTGGATGTGTTCATTACTTGCATTGTCATTGATTATGTTTTCAAAGTATTATGTATGTGGTGATTTAAACTATCAAGTATTGAATACGGATTCACCTCCCTATCATTATTTGTATGTCTAACAATTAGTATAAGAGCTAGGTTCCTTAGTGAAGCTTAATAGCTTAAGGTAGATCTAGGGGGTAAGTGCACCAAGATGGTTCCCAAAAAGGGGGTTTAAGTGGCCACTTTTTTTTTCTGAAATCAGGAAATACTGACCTTGGACGTGAAATTGAGGATAGTTACACTCGAAATTTTGAGATGAATCAAAAAAAGGATCGAAGTGCTCCAAGTCTACTTTCTAAACTACTAATTTATTTTGAAAATGGTTGAGATTAAGGGGTTCAAAAGAGGGACGTACACAAATTGGTGTTGTTTTTGTTAGAAAAACATAACATAGCAACTCTTGTACGACCCTAGCACAGTGAAATTTTTTTTAGTATTTTTAAAATCACTACGGTCAGAAGTTAGCTAACAATATGTAGTTGATGTGCAATTTTTCTAATAATTTTTTAATGAATATTTGATTTTTTACTAATTTTATAAGTGGACACTTCCTAAAAAGCAGAATTTTGGAAAGTAATTGAATTTTAAAAAATAATATTGTAGAATGGATTCTAGTTTCTAAAAATGTAATTTATTTGAAATTTTGATGAACAGTTAATTTATGACGAAAAAAACATCAAACACTACTTTTTGGAAAAAAAAGAGACACAAACAAAATAAATTATGGATGAAAGGCTTAACATTGTCAAAAAGTGAAAAAAATTTATATCATTGGATAGCTAAGAGATAACCTAACATTACCCAGGTGTTTGAATTTTTTTGATATTGAACCACGTGCAATCCTGACAATGAGCAGAAACCCAATTATGTGAAAAATTGTAGAATTTGCAAAAACGTGTCTTTGGTCGTTGGGAATTCCCTCCAAGCCTTTGGGTTGGTATTCCAATGCAAATACCAATCCCAAGGCTTGGGGATTCCCAAAGCAAGATATAATGTGCGTGTGTTATAATGCGAGTGCGTTATATCTTAGTTTTGACATATTTTTTTGTGTTTGTGGGGAACATTTCTAGCAAGACATAACATGAGCGTGGTATAACTCACTTACGTTATGTCTTCCTTTATGTTAAATGCTACTCTATTGAATGTATGTTGATATATTTGTATGTTTGTATGTACATGTATGCTTGTATGTCATGTATGTATGTATGTATGCCTACGTGTATCAATACATGTATATTGTATGTATGCCTATAGGTATGTAAGATAGTATCTGCATGTGTATGTATGTATATATGCTTGTATGTATGTAGGATGTATGTACATATGTATTATGCTTGTATGTATGTAGGATGTATGTACATATGTATTATGCTTGTATGTATGTATTTATGTATGTCTTTAGAGGGAGGGAGAATTTTAAGAGATAGAGAGAGAGAGTCTAGAGAGAGGGAGAAGGGGTGGAAGTGAGAGTTTAAGAGAGGAGTGGGAGAGAAGGGGTTGGAGTGAGAGGGACTTAGCTGGGTAGGTGGGAAGGGATAGAGGGGGAGAGCGAGAGAGAGAGAGTGAATTGAGAGAGAGGGAGGGAGAGAGGGGGGAGAGAGAGAGAGAATGAGAAAGAGAGA
>VDFB02213134.1:0-10536 GCA_007258455.2 Sequoia sempervirens | reverse complement strand
TAAGGTCTTATTAGACCATTGTAGGTTTTTTTGAGTCATTTTGTGGTCATTAGGGGGGTTTTGAGGTTAAAATTACAAAGTGAACAAAATTGACAAAAAATGCCAAACAAAAATGAAAAGTTGTAAAAGTTGCACTTAGGGGAAGACCAATGGTCACTAGACCCAAAAGGGAAGTTTGAACCATTGGGATGTTTTTTTCTTGTTTAAAAAAGGTTTTAGAACCTTGAAAAAGAATTTAGAAACTCTGTATTGAAGACTCATCAATAAGAACTCCCAAATTGACAGTAAATTTTGTATTTTTTGTATCCAATTTTCAAGTTGCAAGATACTGCATGTGATTGTATTGCAGTATATCTTTCAAATATCTATAAGAATTGTTTAAGGCTTGTTGATACTTGGATTTGAATCTAATTTGAGGGAAGTTCACTAAATTTTGGTTGATTTATTGATAAATCTTTGTTGACAGGCCAGTAGGCTTAGTTCTTAGGTTTTGAAGCCCTAAGATGAAGTAAAAGCCCATTCCACATGTTGTGTTCACTATATCTCTATGGAATGGGCATATAATTATGAGTTTAGGGTGTTAGGTTGTAGGGTGGAGACTATATGGTGAGTTGTTGGGATGAATTATGACTGTCCTGAGGGTCCATTTTGAGTTTGAGTGTGAAAAATGGAGGTTTTGTAAGTTTGATGAAATGATGAATGCAAAGCCTATGTGAAGGTCTTGTGAGTTTGTGAAGGAAATTTTCAAAGTGTTGGAGGAAATTAAAGAGTTGTATGTGATTGGTAACCTTGAATTTGAATAAACCCTACCCTTTTCATGTGTAGAATGAGGGTTTCTTGTATTAGCGTTAAGAAGAGAGTTTGGTGACCAAAAACTTGAAGAATTTGAGGTTTTTTTATCTGTCATAAAGGTTTGGGCAGTTTTCCAAAGTTGGTTGCAAGATTTTGGGGTACTTACTTTGTAAAATAGACCTAATTGGAGGTTTGGTCAGTGTTGTTTCAGGGTTTAGTCAATGAAAGTCCAAAAGAGTTTATGGTGATTTGAGTATATGTATTAATAGGCCTTGATGGGTGTCAGAAAATGCTTAAGTTTGAATGAGGGAGGGATCTCTGAGAGGAAAAATTGGAAAAACCTTGTCTGTAGACCTAGTTGGCAAGGCAAAGTCAAATTGAGAAGGGTGTTTCTTAAGGGTTTGAAAGTTAGATTGTTGTTTTCTCTAACTTGTTTTGTGTTGTATAGGTGAAGGAAATCCTATCCCTGCATCAAGTTTCAAAGTGAAACTAGTTATAATTTAGACATGATTTACTGACTAAAACATAACTTTTTGTATGTATCAAAATTCATTTTTTTTTGTTGGATCAAGGACATCAATATCTAGTATAGATTTTTCTCAATTCTTTTTAATAATGTGCTTATTTTCCTTCCCTATGTGAAGAATAGAGGAGCTGATTTTCGGTGAAACCTTACATTCATGTTGAAATAAAAAGAAAATGGCAATAACTAAACAAATTTATTTAAAATTATACTTTTTGGGAAGTTTATAATAAGGACTACATACTTACAATTTTTTTTTTTTAAATGAATTCATTTGATCCCCCAAAAGGTAAATCAAAAGTGGCTTTTTATCGGTATTTTGATAGGTGTAAAGGAGACTATGTTATAGGTATAGTTTTCTTCAAAACCAAGGGTTCCATCCTAAGGGGTTTTATCTGCTGTGGGTTTTGATTAAACCCCTCTTCAAATTGGAAACCTTCAAATGGAAAACTTTTGTTGGCATATGGTCAGTGGGAGATTATTTGGTATGGGATTCTAAAATGGTTTTATTGATGGAAACTAAAATAACAATTGTGGTCTTCTGATTCGAACTTGGGGGTCACCTTGGATAGCTAAAGCCTAAGTACAAATGGCTTAAACAATTTGTGAGAAATAGATGATGAATAGTATCCATTTAGTAAGTGTCAATCGTATGCTTCAATCGATCATCATCTTGTGTTGTGGATCCCCGTGATAGGTTGTTGTTAATTCCATGCATGGTGTACCTTATTGTAAGTTTTTGATGTTGTAAATTCATCTATGTATTGAAGTAAAGAGATCCCTGATATAATGATTTCTTTTGTCTAATTTTGTTCATTATGGTCGCAATCTGAACAACAAGCACATGTTGTAATGCATGTTTATGATTCTTTTTAATTGTTTCTGTTTGAGAATTTTGTCTCAAATCCTAGCTATGGTTTGGCTAACATGTGTGGGCATGCATCAAAAATTATTTATGATTTGAAGCCGACATGTAGATAATATTATATTTTGTGTGAAGCTGACATATAGTGTTTGAATTCTTGATAGTGGGTATTTATGCAAGTTTGAGAAATTCATTTTGTATGCATGAGATATATGAGAGAAGTTGTAGGACAGAAAATTTGGGTATGCAAATATCAAAAGATTAACTATGAGAATTTTGTTGGTACAAAAGAGGATTTGGTGACAAAGTAGAAGAGAAGTGTAGAGTCTGACAAAAGGTTTTGAACTTGATTTATGAGCTTCACCAGAACTGAAACCAGGCATTTGTAGATGTTATCTTCTCAATTCAAACTTTTGTTGTAATCTCTAACATTTTTTAAGGTACTGATCCTTCCTTGTTTTGAGCAGTGAGCTTTAGGAAGTGTTCCTTTAATGCATGTGCACCCCCTTTTCTTCTTCTGGCCACTTTTGAATAGAGTATATAAATCTGTGGATTAATCTCCACCTGGTTTCTTCTCCCCTAGTAGGGTTTCCATGTAAAAAATATTGGTGTTATGGTGCTTTTATTATCTTTTTCATGTGCTTGCATCTTTTTTTTTATTTGTTGTTAATGGCTTAAGATCTAGATTTAAAGTTTAAATTTGTGGAACACCTGACCTCACCTCCCTCTAAAAGTTCCTGAGTCCAAACACTTTTCAAGGCTTAAATCTCATTGTATTTTCTAAAAAAAGATGTGATTTCAAGAAAATTAGATCTCCTAAAAGTGTAAAACCACTTCATTGTGGGATTCGCTCCACTTCGTCAAGTTACAAAGTTGCATTATAAAGTTGTCATCTTCATAGAAACTTGCCTACAAGCTAAATCCAAAAGTTTCAGAACCTAAGATCAAAGAAGAAGGAAGAGCGGACATCAAGCCTTAGGACCACATTTAGAGATTTTAGAAATTCCAAAATGGACTAAGACAATAGTAAAGGTGTCTTAGTCCTCCTGAGGGTATTTTTCAGAAATTTTTCCAAATCTAGTTTTGACATCCGAAGATTCTACATCTGCCTTGAAAAGCAGCAACGAGACTAAGACAACAATAAAGGCATCTTAGTCCTCCATAAAAATTTTTGGTAGCTTCTTTGCATTTATGGAATCCTCACAACATCTCTAGACTTCCCAGGTACATACATCCTAACTCCTTTTTGCTTAATTTCATCATTTGCATCTCTCATTTAGCTTGCATTATTAGGTTTTGTGAGTTAAATGCTTATTTGTCTTTTCCAAGCTTTTGTTTGGTGGTGAACCCCTTAAGCTGAAAGAACCCCCTCCTAGGTCCTCCTTGTTGAGAATTGACTCACCTTGTGAGGTTGATAGTTAATCCAATTAGGACTACTAGGAAATTATTGAATGATAATAGGAGAAAAGTGGTGTTCTATGACCTAGGTTATAAAATACCCATTTTCCTATTGTTTAGGTTGATTATCAACACTATTAGTGAAAGAGATGGAGAACCCAAGATCCACAATAAATGGTGTATTACAGGATGACATGAGCCTCAAACTATGTCTCACAACAATATTGCTAATAGGACACCGAGTTGTAAAGATCATACAAGTTTCACAAACTTGGTACACACCTAAAATGGAGAGAAGGTGAAATACAATGCAATAACCTAGAATGCAAATATGTAAATACAATTTTTAGATTCTAAACAAGGTAATTTTCTGATTACGCAATGTAAAAATCTGAAAATGATGTCTATTAAATTCAATTTTGAAATCACACAATGCACTAAATTTATCAAATGAATGTAAATATGATCAATTTCACTTAACAAAAATTATGTAAATTGAAACAAAAAATGAAAACAACAAAATAGAATGTAGAAACAAATGTTTTAATGCCCAAAAAATTAGGAAATGACCCTGATCAAGGACTCATTCCTCTAGGAGCAAATGGGTCCTAGGTTATGGTTTTAAAAAATATTTTTGTAGATTTCTGAGATGATTCTAATAGTTTCTAGATTCTGATAAGAAATAATAAGTTACAATTTGATTTTTCAGTGAATTTAAGGTTGAATGCAAGTGAAAAATATGGCAAAATGACAAACTAGGAAACCTAATTTGATGTACAATTTTGTTTTTATTTTCAAATGCAAGTGAATGATGATGCAATGCTATGTAAATAATATGCAAAATGATTGATTTTTTTGTATTTTTTAGATTCGAAGAATGCAAAGATGCAATCCTAAAACACCTAATTGAAATGCAAATTTAATGCAAGCTAAACAACCCTAAATGAAATTTAATTCAATGTAATGCAATGCAAAGGAATGCGAGATCTAGATCTAAGGTTAAAATGGACTCCAAAATCAAAAAATTGCAATGATCAAAAGTCGGGTTCACCAAAATGAAACATGGGAAAAATGAGGAAATTTCACCAAAATGGAGTTGATGAAATCAATTAGGAAATGAAATCAATTAGGAAATGGGGACCTATTTCCCTTTATTTTATTAGGAAATGAGATCCACACAATGAAAGGGCTATCAACCTTGAGGTGAGTGAAGTAAAAGTGTGAATCTAAAAATTTCCTTTTTTTGCAAGGATGCGGGTCTTGATTAATTAACACTTTGGGGAGAAAGATTAAAAATAGAAAAATAACTCCAAAATGCAACCTATAACTTGGATCTTGAAGATTAAGCTCAATATTGATGGAACCAGGAATCAAAATGCAGATCTGAGAAAGGGAAAATGATGTGTACCAATTAGTGAAAGTGATTTTTCAAAGCTATTTGAGGACTCATTTGTCCTATGGTGAATGGGTGGTAAATGACCCTTTAGGGCACTATAAAAATGGCTTCTGTGTCTCTCCCATGCCTAATCTCTGCAGATTCCCAATTTTCATAGTCGAAGAGTCATAAATAAATCTTGTAGGTGAGTTTCCGTGAAATTGAAACAATGATGAAATGCAACTTTGAAAACCTTGCAATTTTTCTCTTCAATATTTCTTCCACCTAAATCTGCAAACACAAATTAAGAGGGAAAAATGTTTTGTTTTTGGTGAATGGGGGTTTGTCTTGGTCAAATCTTGTTTTGGTAATTAAACCTTGTAATGAAACAATGAAACATGAAGGAATGTTGAATGAACAAAGAAATGTCACAACTCATCAAAACCTTGTATGAACCTTGGAATGTTTATCTGCAACTAGCATGAAATGACTTCAATGGATGTGGATCTTGATCTTGAAACTTGACTTGAGACAATGCCTTAAATCTTGAACACTACATCAACATATTAGCTCAAATAACATGCATGATGCAAGAATACTTTGACATGATAATTGGATCTTGATTGCTGTAATATATCCTCATTGAATCTATTCTTGAATGCCTTGAAATGATTTTGTGAACTATAACTTGATCTCATGAAAATCTTCTAGGTGAAACTTAGTGAAATGGCCTTATATTTATAGGTATGCAACATTAAATTTCCTAAAATTCAAATAACACAAACCAAAATGTGAATATGAATTTGAAATCATTAAAATACCACCAAAAACATAATTCAAATCTAGGTCCTATGTCTAAGTGAGGACCCATTCTCCCATGGGCGAAGGGGTCCTAGGTCACTTACCTAGGGCACACATTGCTCAATGATAAGTGTTATGTTATGGCATTAATGAATGTCAGGTTTTCCTCTTCAGAATTTGTAATTGATTAGGCTTGGATTTGAATTAAAGGGGACAATTAAGGAAAATTAACATCAATTAATTAATAAAGCCATAGATATGTGAAAGTGTAAAGGTACACTTTACAACACCAAAATATACAACAAGTCCATTTTATTTTATAGGGCTAAAATTGATGTGAATATAGTAAAATACATATTAAAAACACTAAATTAAGGCATAATTAAATTCATTTTAATATTAATTCCCAAATTAAGTGTGAAAATGGATACTTTTTCCTACACTACAACTTTATTTAAAATATTTTTATTTTCTCTATATTTTTTAATTTAATTTTTACTTTTATATCTATTTAAGATAACACTTGGATGAAATCAATCTAGCCTAAGATAAATCAATCCTCTATCTCCCTTCTCCCAAAGGGTTTCTTTCTCATTAGTTTTCTTTTAGCTTCAACTCATGAATTTATTTAGAATAATGGACCCCGGTTTCATGGTAGATATGGATTAATTTTAAGTCATTGGAAACCATTCTTAAATTTTTGATTGACTCTAGATCACTAATGTCACCATTTGGATTTGGTTTTGAAACATTCCTTGCATATGCCAATAGACAAAATGGTTCAATTGTTGGCTAAGAAGGTGGGAAGTTTTTGTCTAAATTCAACTTTTATGAATATAGAAAGTCACAATATAAATTTATTTAATTAATCTATACACCTCAATGGTAATAAATAAGAACATAATTGGAAAGTATGAAAACATCCCAAGAATATACAAATCCACATATATGAATCCTAAAGACGTGATCCATACAACTTGATGGTAATTTACAAAAATAGCATCATTAGTAAGAATGATATAGTATATAAAATACAAAATGTGTATCAAAATGAGGTACAAATTCCTAAAGCCTTATAATATGTACAAAATTGGGTTATTAAAGGTATCTAAGATCTAGGGGGTCTCTAATTATGTAATCATTATCTACGATAGATCTTGTTAGGTGTTGAAAGTCCTTGTATAGTTCTTTGTCAAAGAACATCTCACTAACATTAGAGTTAAATTGAGTAGAGAAAATGTTATGATTGATTTGTTTGTATTCATATTATCTAGCCACTACACATTCATAGAAGTTGGTCTAGGGTACATGTCCAAATTACCAATAATGACAAGATTTTGAATGTGACAAAATAAGGTCCTCTAATAGGTGTCTTAAACTATTATAGAATACTTGGTGAACTTTTTTCTCACCTAGTAGATGAGAAGGAAGTTTCTCTATGTTTCTTGAGGATGTGGTTATATATACATATACCTATACTTACAAAAAGATATATACATATGCCTATATACATATCTACATATATACAAATACACATACTTACATGTACATACATACATACATATGTACGTACATGTACATACATATACGCATGTACATACATACATACATACATACATATATTGTATACATGCATACATACATTCTTAATTATATGTATACATGCATATATGTAGGTATGTATGTATGTATGCATGTACATGTGTATATGTATGTACATGTGTGTATGTATGTATGTATTTAATATTCAATGACAAAAAGATATATACATATCTACATATATACAAATACACATACTTACATACATAATACATACATACATGTACATACATACATATACACATGTACATACATATGCATGTATGTACATGTGTATATGTATGTATGTACATATGTATGTATGTATGTATGCATGTATATATGTATGTATATATAAGAATGTATGTATGTACATGTATATATGTATTTTGAAACCATCTTTCAATGGTTTCAAAATAGCTAAATTAAGGGTTTTTATTTCATATTTTAGAGTTGAAAAATATATATACATACATACATATGTACATACATACATACATACATACATACAATTTTTTTTGTTTGATTAGGGTTTAGGGTTCAATTTTCTTGTTTGATGTTTTCTGTTTGTTTTCCACTAATGAGGGTTTTTAATTTTTTTGTAGGTCTAAATTGAAATGAAAAAATTCAACCAAAATACAAAGAATGCAAAGAAAAACCTAAATTAATCACTAAAACATAGAAAACTGGGGTAGGGTTCAAACACATAGGGTTTTATACTAAATTTGGGATATTTCACCAAACTTACTATTAATAGAAAGGGAAAAATGGGGTGAATGAACCTAGAACTATTCTTCTATTTCATTCAGGAAATTAGATCCCTCAAGTTAAAATCCACTTTCAACCCTTAGATGAGTGGATTCTTTGAGGAATCTTGCAATTTCCCTTTTTGTGTTAGGACAGGGGTCTAGGTCAAACAACGTTTTTGGGAGACACACTAAAAAATATAAATCAACTCAAAATTGAAATGTATGACCAGATCTGAGTAGATTAAACATGTAGCTAATAGACACAATTTATTTCACACAAATTGGATGAGTGGAGGACACTTAAAATTGATCTAAAAAATAGTCGCAAAGTGTCCTATTCTAGCGCAGAGTGTCCTGACAGAAATGACGAAATAGGGGTTTTGGGAGAAAGATTAAAAATACCAAATACACCATTTAAGACATGTAAAAAGTGGGTTTTGTAGATGAAACATAATACTAACAGAAATAATAAAGCTTTTGGTAGATCTAAGAATGGAAAATGTTGTCTACCTCTCAAAAAACACTATTTTTAGAAGTTGTCTTGGGACATTTTCCCTATGGTGAATGGGTCTTGTGTAGGGCTTTTCAAAATCAATTTTTGGGTCCTCTTCTCTTGTGTCTACACTTCCAAATTCTCTAGGTTTCATAATTAGGTAGTCAAAAATAAATCCGAGATATGAGTTTCTGTGAGATGACAACATAGGTGAGAACAAATATAACTTTGTAATTTTGCACTTTTGAGGTCTTCGACTTTTCTTCAACCTGCAAATTTACAACACATAAAGAGGGGAAAAATGTTTATTTTTGGTGAATGGGGTTTTTCCTTGGTCAAACCCCATTTTGGTAATTAAACCTTGAAATGAAACAATGAAACATGAAGGAATGATGAATGAACAAATGCAATGTTGCAACTCACCAAAACCTTGAATAAACCTTTAAAGGACTGAAAACTTGATGTTGATCTTGCATGAAATGGCTTCAATGGATATGGATCTTGACACTTTAATCTTTCTTTGAATATTTGACTTGAATGCTTGAAACCTACATCACAATGTGAGCTCCAAAAAAATGCATGATTGAACATAACCTTGACATGATGATCTTGATCTTGAATGCTACAACAAATGATGAAGAAATCTACCATTGAATGCTCTTGACAATAATCTTGGCGCTTGTTAAGTTCACCTCTTGCTAGATTCTTCTTTAGACTTGATTTGATCAAAATAACCTTGTATATATAGAAATTTACCCTTAATTTCTTGAAATTAAAATATTACAAGTCAAAATTTGAAATTTGAATTTGCAATGATAAAAATATAGCCAAAACATACTTTAAAAATGGGTTCAAGGTCTTAGGGAGGACCCATTCACCCATGGGCGAATGGGTCCTAGGTCCCTAAACCTAGGACACACATTGCTCAAGGTGAAGTATAATGTATTGGAATTAATTGATGTCAGGTTTCCTCTTCAGAAAATATAATTTAATAGGCTTGCATATGAATTATAAGGCTTATTAAGGCCTAATTAATCTCAATTAATTAAAGGGGCCTTAAATAAGTGTGAAAATGTAAATAAATACATTTTACAACACTAAATTAAGGAAAAATTAAGTCCAATTTAATTAATAGGGCCCTAAACTTAATGTGAATATGTAAAATACATATTATAATGCTAAATTAAGGCATAATTAAGTTCATTTTAATATTAATTCCAAATTATTTGTGAAAATGTAAAAGGGATACATTTTTCTACACTACAATCACTAATAACCAAAAAAATAAACAAAAAATACAAAGAAAAGGGTTGAATGACATTCCTAGAGGTCCCTGGAGGTCCCTGGAGGTTGTTGTTGCCGCTCAATTGGGATCTCAAACTATTAAAATGAGGTTGGGATTTCTTTTTAAAAAATAAATACCTTTACGAAATGGGATCCTGATTTGTAAAAAATGGGTTCTTGTTTCCCGTGGGGTGGCTTAGGACACCAAAAAAAATGGGATCCCATTTAGATTTTTTGGCTCAGGACCCCAAATCTAAACGAGATCTTGTTTATTAAAAAATAGGATCCCGTTTTGTTGAACCTAATTTTGGATTTTTGTCTACGACTGAAACTTTTACCTTAAGTAGACTCATCTTTGTGAAATCTACCCATGACTCATTTAAGAACAATCTCTTCATAGGTCTATGTTGAACTCACGTTCAACCAAGGTGTAGGCTCCTTGAACTTCTAGCTAAAACCTCATCAACGAATAACCATCTCAACAAATGTCTCTAATCCCAAAAGATCTCCTAGCCTCACCTATGTCTCCAAGTATCCATGAGTACCTATACCCGATCAATCCATGACAAAATCCAAATGCAACATAGCACCATCATGAAGCTCCCAAGAAAATGATCAATGTATCCAATACCAAGAGAACCAAAAAAGATAGTCAAAGCCCCAATCATGAAACATGAA
>VDFB02213132.1:0-29335 GCA_007258455.2 Sequoia sempervirens | reverse complement strand
TAGATAAAAGATCCGCTTCTTTAATCCCTTCATGATATACGTGAGACACCTTAAACTCCTCGAAAAAAACTAAGTCCCTTAGTAAATGATGTAGAATCTTTTTAGGTTTCCAATTAGGATGGCCTTCCTGCAGATGGTGTTAATCGTAATCATCGAGTCTCCCTCAATGTGTAGTTTTTTAAATTCAGTTGGATACTAAGTTTGATTCCCATCCATGTTGCTTGAAACTCTACTATATTGTTTGTGCCTTCCCCTAGATACTTAGATAGACTTTCCATAGCGTGCCCTTCATGATCTCTTATGATGCAACCAACTCCTATTGGGCTCGAGTTGCCTCTAGCGGCATTGTCAAAATTCAATTTCGTCCAACCTTCATCTGGAGGTTGCCATTTCACATCTTGTCTTGGGTTCAAGACTGAATCAACTCGATGGACCCCATAAATGGGGGTATAAAAGATATTAAGGTTTGAGCCTTGGTTGTGTTAGTTTTAGATCAGATTTAATTGAAAGCAGAGAAGTAAACATAGAACAATGAACACATAATTTTATCCTGGGAAAACCCTCCTACTTGAGGGAGAAAAACCCAGCAATTTATTCTCTTATAAATCAGAAATAATAGTGCAGAAGTAGCACTCAGAATCAGGCCCTAGAAATGCCGAATCTCATACAATAGATCAACACTTGAAGATAGTGCAAATTACTTAGTTACATCAAATATCAACTCTTCTCCTTGAAGCGAATCTGCTCCTCTTGAATGCAAATCTTCATCATGGAGTCTCTCAACATGACGTACACAATGGCTACACCCAATTGTGGAAAACACAGCTCAGTCTCAGAGATGTGATCTGTACAAGGGATTTAACCTCATATTTCTCCGTCTCAGAGAAATATACACTACAAGGGCTTACACCTCATATTTCTCTGTCTCAGAGAAATATACACTACAAGGGCTTTCACCTCATATTTCTCCATCTCAGAGAAATATACGCTATAAGGGCTTTCACCTCATATTTCTCTGTCTCAGAGAAATATACACTACAAGAGCTTTCACCTCATATTTCTTCGTCTCAGAGAAATATACGCTACAAGGGCTTTCACCTCATATTTCTCCGTCTCAGAGAAATATACATTACAAGGGCTTTCACCTCATATTTCTCCGTCTCAGAGAAATATACATTACAACAAATCTTAATGATGTTGTGACTCCCTCTGGAGCTGGATTGCTTTCCTCAACACCATTTCTGACCCTGCCATATTTTAATCCTAATTTCATAACCTTAATCCTCTTCCTGGACATGATCTCAACTCATGCCTTGAATTCTTGGAATCTAACTCCCTCTAAATGGCAGGAGTGTAATTGAAGGATGAATTCATATCCATTGGAGCCTCCTGCTCCTCACTGACTATCTCCATGTAATATCCTTTAGGTTACCTAAAGGCTACCTCCTCTTCAAAGGAGACATCCCGACTTATTTCAAGCATGGCATTCAATGATGCAATAATATCAAACTATTCAACTAGTTGTTTGCTGCAGTAGTAGTCTTCAGTGAATAAGTAGTACTTCACCAATAATCTCCAAGAATCGTCACCTAAAGTCTTCAATATATCTTCGAATAATTCAACACCTAGAAAGAGATTATTCCATGCTTATGTTGCTCTACCAATCACAGTGCCGACTGAGGGAGAATTGATCCCATTCGAAATATCATGATTTCTTTATGAGACCTGTGATAGCCGCTCCATTACAATATTTTCGCTCTCCCAACCGCATCCAAAAAAAATGCATATATGGAAAAAGATTGGTTAGGAAATTGTTCCAATATGTCTGCCACCAAAGCTGATCCTTAAGCTAGGATGAGGATTAAACATCGCAGTGTTTTCTTCAGAAACAAATCCAAGTCCAACCCTTCCAATAGCAAATGGCTTTTCAAGTTTACTGTCTTACCCATTGCAACCTTTTCCTGGTATGAACTAAAGTTATTTGAACTAAATCTTCAAGCAATGGAAGCAGGCTCAAATGACTGACTCTAAGATTTCCCCTCCCTTGCAGCTGGCCAGTTCTAACCATACCAATTCATGTAAACAGTGAACTCTATACCTGTAGTAGATCTGAACTTGTGGAAGAATTGTTCTGTAGTATCCTGGGTTTGATATTTGATTGAGACACCTATTTACAAAATGCCTTTACGAGCTGCAATATGTAGAGGAGCCCAATCACTGTCATCTCTTTCACGAGGTTGGGCATCGACCGCCTTCCTCCTTTGCTCTATCATGAGAGAAACTAGAGTGAGCATTCAAGTGCGGACAAACACAATGTCTTTCCCTTCAAGCCTCGTGAGATGGGGGATCAAGGACGCGTGAACATAATTTTACTTCGTGAATTTCCTGAACAAAGGATTCCCGAGATCCCTTCCTTCCCCTTTCTACTCTCCCTCAAATGCTTAAACCATCATTGGTATCTAAAGACCAATCTACCGTCCTTTCCATCCCTGAATACCTTATGCAATCTCTGATAATTAATCCATCATCCTTTTGCTCTTCGATCCATCCTGCATTTTAAAGAGATTAACAATAGTTCATAAAATCAAAATACCTTGATACAAATGAAGCATGTAGTCATCTAGCAAATATCATTAGATAGAACAATTAAAAGAATGATACATAATAGAACTTATCTTTGTTGATTCAGTTGCAGCCATTTTTCTCCTCCCGAGAACCATCATCTTTGCCCGATGATGTACCCTGTAACACCGTTATAGAATGAAGAAATATTTCTCTAGCCGACATGTCTTCCTCACAGGATGCCTCAAGCTCTTCCTCCCTTCTCAAAGCACACACATACACACATTTTGGAGAGATGGTCATTATCTATAAATGGTTGCAAGTAGACATCCTCCATCATAGGCATGGTCCTAGAAACTCTTGAAATTGTGTGAGGTAGAAGACTTCTTTCAAGTGCTCATCCTTTCCTTCAATCTTCATTTTCTCCTCCAAGAGATGTGGCCCACACATAGCTCGTTCATGCCTCCATGAATCAACTTCTTCATTATGCCTAGGTGTGAAGACAATATTTAGCATCTCCTCAAGAGGTTCGCCTTAGCCTTATGATGTTCACTCATGGTGAATGCTCCCAGCTGATATGAATGATGTTCTAAACCCTCTATGTGAATTGCTCTTCATTATTCTGCTCTAGGTCAGCTATTAATTGGACTGATTTCTCATTGTGTTTCTTGCTAATCCTTCACATATATTTCTACATTAAATCTAATTAGATTTCTTGAACCTTAGCTTTGATACCATGTTAGTTTTAGATCAGATTTAACAGAAAGCAGAAAAGTAAACATAGAACAATGAACACATAATTTTATCTTGGGAAAACCCTCCTACTTGAGGGAGAAAAACCGAACAATTTATTCTCTTATAAATCAGAAATAATAGTGCAAAAGTAGCACTCAAAATTAGGCCCTAGAAAGGCCGAATCTCATACAATAGATCAGCACTTGAAGATAGTGCGAATTACATAGTTACATCAAATATCAACTCTTCTCCTTGAAGCGAATCTGCTCCTCTTGAATGCAAATCTGCTGCTGAAGGAAATTGAATTTAGAATGGAATTGAATTGATTGAATAATGTGGAGACTCTATCTCCATTATATACCAAACTAGGCAAGCTCTCCTTTTGAGCCAACCTAGAAAATATAGTATTTCTTTTATAATAGAAAATGCCGACTTGCCTGGAATAAAATTATTCTTTAGGAAAAATACCTCCCGCCACTACAAAACACTAACAGGTTGTTGGCCCTACAAGAAAGGAGCCCCACCACTTCACCAAGGGTTCTCCCCTTAACACCAGGGTAAACAATCTCCATAGTTGACGTGATAGAGAGTGACCCTGCGAGGTTTGCACCTTGGTTGTTGGCCCTACAGGCAAGAAGCCCCACCACTTCACCAAAGGGTCTCCCCTTTTAAAAATTGAGGGTAAACAATCTCAATTGTTGACACGGTAGAGAGCGACCTTGTGAGGTTGAACCTTGGTTGTTGGCACTACAGGTAAGAAGCCCCACCATTTCACCACAGGGTCTCCCCCAATCTCAATTGTTGACATGGTAGAGAACGACCCAATGAGGTTTGAACCTTGGTTGTTGGCACTACAGGCAACCACCATTTCACCACTGTGTCTCCCTTGGATCCATCTCATATATTTGTTAGTATAATGCCCGAACAATTGTTCATTACAAGCTGCAATTTCCATGCAAAATTCCAAGGTTTGCCTTGAAGATTCAAAATTGATAAGACTCCACCTTATTTGAATTTAGTTGAAGATCAAAATGAATGCCCTCCATTGATCCAATTTCATCCAATGGAAGGCAGGTCCCTAAAGAAGCCGTGTCTTGAATTTTTCTAATAATATTGAGTAGACTCCTTGCTATGTATTACTTATGTGCAGTTTTGAGGAGGGTTGAATTTCGACTGTAAAATCTCCCCTGCTGTTTATCAACATTTGATCAAATGGTGTGGATTAACAGAGCATTCCTCTAAAGGTTCTATGCAACCAGAAATAAAGATATGATAAGGCCTACCTCTTCCAAGTTAAAAGAGAAATGAGACACATGGTGCATGCATACTAATTTAAAAGATTTGGGGGTCTGACAACATCTCAATAGTGTGTTGGTGTTTTAATTTGTTCCTTTCAAGACAACATAAAACATAACAGTGTGTAGGGTAGAACCTTTCTTCAAACTAGAAGGGGAAGCTCCCATGTGACATAAATTAAACCCTGCAATTCTAAACAACTGGTTTTCTGTAATGCAAACAAACTTTAAGTAATACATTTTTTTTTGTTTTCAGGCTATGTTACCGGGTTCGCCCCTAGGAAGCCCGGGTACGATTCGGGTTCGGTCCGGGTTCGAAATTCGGGTCCGGTTCGGGTCAGATACGCCTTGGGTTCGATTTTTTGACTGTGGGTTCGACAGGGTTCGAAACCTTGACTGTGGGTTCGATCAGGGTTCGAAAACCTGACTGTGGGTTCGATCAGGGTTCGAAAACCTAACTGTGGGTTCGAAAAGTGTGAAAATTTTTGTGTGTGGAAGTCAAATGTAAGCCAATTTTGCAATTCTCAGTTCTTGCATACTCGATCTTATGGACTTATTCCTTCCTAGCACATATTATGAATATTTCTCATTTGGTGCAGAAGATAAATTCCTCATTTTTGAACCACTGATAGCAAAGAGATTCACAATAAGACTTTACTAATTTATAATTATATGACACTGTTAAGTGAATTGAACTTGTCTTTTGCTCAATAAATGAAAGGAAAAACTACTTATGACATTAGTAAATTCAATTTTTATGCATGCTATTAAAAATCCTTTTACAAATTTTTGTATGTTTCGTTGTTTGGAAAATTTGCCAAGTCTGAGTTTTTAAAACATTTTAGGTCCGTCAGATTTTGAACTATGATCTATATTCCTCCTCTCCTAGGTTCTTCACCTTATATAGGCACATGATATTTGAGCCCTTGAATGTAAATGAGGACAATTACCTGGTAGACACATCAATGGTTATAGTTACAAGGGAGATGTAGGTTTGAGATAACGCATTGAAACAAATTCCTTGCACTTCTTAAAATGAACATTTTCCAGGAAACTTTTCATGATATGTTGGGGAAGAACTTGAAATGGGTAAAATTTACTTGTGTTGACAGGACATTATAACAAAATCAGCTGCAAGCTTTGATTTTATAATGTCCTTGATAAGAAGTCTCTCTGCAAATTCTTCAGTTGGCAGAAGAAATCATTGTGCCAAAACCCCCACAGCCTCACACTCAATGAAAAAAGGGATCTCAAACTGCTAACGAGGAACAACTCATTCACTTCTAGTTCTGGGCATGAATGTTCAATGCATCCATCTTCACCATGCTGGGCAATCAGCGGACTGCTCATTTCTGTGGCCTTTTTATGATCTTTAGCATTGGAACACTACTCCATACTTCTCTTGTCTAGACTATAAAGTATAAAGGATTGAAAATTCTTAATTTGATGCAATGATAGTCCTGAGATGAGAATTTATAGAACCATGCCTATTTTGAAACTTCACATCTAATACTGCATCAACAAGAACTTACGAATTCTGTTCCAAACTTCCAAGGCAAGGACACCCAAAAAATCTCTCAGATTCTTCTACTATCTGCAAGAAAAAGGTTTTGGCTCTTTCACAATGTAAATACTAAATAATTATGTAACACTGTTTTCTTGTTTGCCTTCGACACAGAAAAATGTTCACACTTTTCAGACTGATCAATGATCAATAATGGCTGATTGTAAACACTTGACACTTTTATGTTTGAACTTTAATTTATAATTTTATATTATGACATTCGAGTATCACTAATATTTTAATATTTGACTATGAAGGTGGTGGTGTATTTTTGCTATGTTATTTGACTATTAATATGGTGGTATATTCTGAACTTAATTACTGCTGCAAATATGTATATATTTCTGATTTTTATATGTTTTTGTATTACCGAACCCAAAACGAACCCAACCCCAAAAAAAAAATTTCCCGAACCGGCGAACCGGGTTCTCGAACCCGAACCCGAACCCAAAACCGAACCGGTAACTTAGTTTTCAGGTATAGCACAAGTCTTATCAGCCTTTTACACAATACGAGAGATTTTTTAGCTTTTTCTCTAGAATACTATCACCTACAACAATTAGCAAATGTTCACACTCTCTGGCTAAACTCAAATTAAAAGGTGTAGGTAATTCACAAGTATTGAATTGAATAAAACACACACACAAGATATCATTAGCTGAATAAGGCTATCTGGTTACAAGCCTGCAATAACTATTGAACACTACCCAATCAACAAGATCACAATATCAAAACACACACAGGTGGGCTTGAACAGCAATTTTAGTAGCAAGTAGGCACGCACTTACTTTTCACTAAAATCTAATTGAATAGAACACTTATTTATAATTTTTTTATAAGATTTTTGCATGCAATTTATTCAAGATAAATAAAAAGCATATTGAATTTTGTATGCTAACAATAGTTTGCTTGAACACAAAGCCAGCCGAAAATACAAAATAGTATCCAAATGTCAAAATCTAAAAAAGAAATCCTCAAATAGATTTGTGACAAAGATACAAAATCTCTACATATAGATTTTCTAGGTGGTCATCCAAAAATAACTGCTTCAAAGATAAACATAATCCAAAAATAGAGATGGCTAAAAATAGCGATTCTGGAACTTTGTCTGATGGAACTCATGTAACAACAGCAACATCCTAAACTCTTTGAAACTTGTGAAGGAATCCCTGCACTTGAGACTTGTTTGGTAATTGCATGGAATTCATATGAAGATCCTGAACTGCCAAAGTATAGATGTTCTCAGTCACTACTGTATCAACTTCAGCTGGCCTCTTCTCTTCCACCTAAACATGCTTGGTGATGAAAGCTAACTTGTCTATATTTTTATGTGTTGTGCTCCTCCAAGCACATCTTTCACCAACCTTTGAAATTCAGCTTGTGCTCAATATCTGTACAACTCTCATCAGCGAAAGCATAAGGACTGAAATTCACAAAGGTGGCAATATGCTGCTTAATATCACCAAGTTGAGCCTTTTGATATCTCAACATGGTTATGACATCTTCAAGAAGCTGAATCAAAAACTTGCATTGTTTTGACCAACTGAAAGAAGGATCTTCCTTAGCACTCTTAACTGCATCCATTCGTATAAATTTCAATGACCCAAGGATTTTGATCTGTATGATCTTTTCTATGAAATGCTCATAGGTGGAGACTTCATCCATCATGGCATGTTCTAAGTCTGATATCTTATTCGTAACCTCCTTTGCTTTGGCCAACAAAGCATATACCCATCAATTACTTTTAACCCCTATTGACAATTTCTATCAATCCACCTTTCTATATTCTTTCCATGTGCGACTAGCTGGTCCAATCAACTTTGCTGATCATTGGATTGCAAACCTTTAGTTCATTGATTAGGGTTGTAGGAGATGAATGATGTATTTGTTAGGAATTAGTGTTCACATGGGTGTTTAAATTAGCATTATAAGTATGTGTAATAAATATTAAGTTGTTGAGAAACAACTTAATATTATTGTTAGTGGGGTTTGTTAGTGCATTTATTATGCTTTGTTAGAATATAAAGTGTAGGTTAATATACAAGTGTTTATAGGGATTTGAGTTGTTAGAAGTTGGAACAACCCGTCTATGTAAAGGGAGTTGTCATAGGAGGTTTCCTATAAAATAGGATATGAGAATCCTATAAATTTTTCAATACATTATTGAATGAAAAAATAAGAGAATAAAAGCATATTTAACTGTGCATAAAACTTTATTCAGCGTCTAAAAACTCTACCCATTTTTTTCACATGGTATTAGGGCAAGATAAGGCTTGATCAATCTCAGGGGATAGTCTAGAGCTTGGACGCAGCATTGAAGGTGAAACAAGAAGAAGAGCAGAGGCATCCAAGGAGGATCTGTTTTAAAAAAGAAGTTTATAACAGCCTCATGAAAATTGGCATATTTTTCTCATTTCTTCACGAAATTTGATGATTCAAATTGTGTTGGAAAGTTGAATAACAAGAGAAGAAAACCCAAAAATCATTTGGAAAAATGTTTCGAAACATCAAAGCTGTTAAAAGAAGAAATGAGACATTTTAGTAGCTGCTAGGTGTTTATTATGACTTCACCGTATTTGAACCGTGTGTATTTGATCAATTGGGAATGAGTGTTGAACTTTCAAACCTGCATGTATCTCCATTCAAACTTACACAAGCAAGCAAGGTGGCACGCTATCTGGAGTTATCAAGTATGCATTGGTAACATTCTTGCCATGGTGAAGGTAAGCAGGGAAGTGTTCCTGTTCTTTCCATAAGTTTTTGAACACATTTCTTTTCTCAACCTCCAAATGAACAAGCATTTAGAAGATCAATATCATAGTTGCCACGTCCAGCAATTGTTCCACTACTTTGAGGGCATTAGAGATTTTGGATGCCATATCCATCTATTTTATAGTAAAGGTTGCTTGCTTGGAGCGTGGTTCTAGTATGAATGGATCAAACGGTTTGTATGGCGAATTGGGAGGATATGAAAGTGCAATAGGAGGATATCAGGTCAAAAGTATAATTCTTCAAAAGTTTTGGTTCTTAGTTTATACTCTATAGTATATTTTGGTTTTAGTCCAAATTGAGTCATTTGTTTTATTGTCTAAATTACATAGTTGGGTGTTATTGTTATCTTATCATCTTGTTAGTGTTGACAAAGTCAAGTTGTATCAATGTTTTTAGAATAGGTTCTATTTTTTAATGAGTTGTTAATTGTCGTGTCATCAAAATTATGTTTGTCAAAATAAAAAAAATTCAAAAAATTATAATTGCTTTAATTGTAATTGGATGCATTATTGCTTGTATGCGATGTCCATCTTGAGGGTGGGCATAGTAAAATTGAGCCTCAAAACCAAATTTTCTAAATAAGTAGCCAACGAATTGGAGGATGGAGGCACAAGAGGTTGGAGGACATTCAACTACCTCTCGTTATTCAGTAGTGATGGGGTTGCAAAAATGTTTTAGCGACAAAGCAAAACTATTGGTGCCAAATAGACTAAAGTCAAGAGTAACTTCTAGTGATAGTGGTAGTTTTATATATTATTAAATATCAAGTGGAAACGGTCAACAACAATGGCTATAACTGAGAGCATCATTAACATTCCCTTGTTAAGTTTTAAAGGAGGAGAATATAGACATCATTTATGTTGTAAATAGTTGTATAGGAGAGCAATTTGCTACAAAGATCCTTTGATTGCTAGAAGTGTGGTTGGCCGGTGATAAGTTTATTGGAAGTGAAAGTGGGATAAGTTCTTGAATGTAGGTGATCATATGCAGCAAGATTTGGATAGCGGTATGTGGACCTAAAAGTATGCATAGGCATACAATTCTGTTTTCAGTTCATGTGATGTACTTTCTCCCCACGCTCACGCTAAGGGGGGGTGTTCGGAATTAGTTTTCACACAAATGTTTAAATTGGAATTATAAGTATGTGTAATAAATATTAAGTTGTTGAGAAACAACTTAATATTATTGTTAGTGGGGTTTGTTAGTACACTTATTATGCTTTGTTAGAATATAATGTGTAGGTAATATATGAGTGTTTATAGGAATTTGAGTTGTTAGAAGTTAGAACAACTCGTCTTTGTAAAGAGAGTTGTTATAGGAGGTTTCCTATAAAATAGGATATGAGAATCCTATAATATTGTAATACATTATTGAATGAAAAAATAAGAAAATAGAAGCGTATTATTGTGTGCTTAAAATTTTATTTAGCTTCTAAAAACTTTGCCCACTTTTCTCTGTGATAACCCCCTCTGATATGGGGTTTTACTAGGAAATGCAAAAACATAGATATTGCAAAAAATTCCAATTTCCAACAATTGCATGAAATTAAATAATCAGGTTTATTAATGCTTCAAGAAATACATAAAATCCATTCCCGAAATCAACAACATAAATCTCAAATCTGGGAATGCTTGATCAACAGCTGTGAATATCAACAATCTTCAAATTGAACCCTAGAACTTTGTAAACCCCTGAATGAGGATTTGATGAAGTTCTGTAATAATCTTTGTGTGAGACTATCTCTTAGAAAGCCCTTGGGTGATCTTCAACACCTGTAGACTTTGTCCTATTCGAGGGCTCCCATCCTTAGAATATCTTGAAACTCCATGCCTGCAAACTAGCTCTCTCCAATTTGCAAATAATAATCGTCATAATGAAAAGTGACTTCTCTTTGCTCTTTTATTGACCTCCAAACCCTACGCCCCTCTTGGCAATTAACTTTATTAAAATAATAAAGTAATTCCTTTCCAAAATCCAATGCCTCATTTGGCCTCTTTAAAATCTTTTAATTAAATTCACTTTTCGAAACATGTGCCATTTATTGAAATAATAATAAACTTAAAATATATCATTTTAATTAAAGTTACTTTATTCACCTTATAACACCATATTATAAAGTATTTTATCAAAAGCAACTTCATAACATTAAAGTATAAAGTCACTTTAATAAAAGAATATTATTAAAGTAATGTGACTTTAATAATTTTATTACTCTCGACAATAATCTAGTAATAACCTCCTGAGAGTGTCCTGACACAAATACCAACTCCAGGCGTGCTGCCACTGAACCTGATATTACTTACTATAAATAGCAAGTGTGAACGAAGAACTCTTGAATTGCCTTCGTAAGCCCTACCAAGCAAAATACTAGATCATAGAGCTGAAGATGCCGGAATGAAACATCAAGCCTGCTGAAGTCCCTGAATACCCTCCAAAGGGTCCCCTGAACATTCCATTAGCCTACGGAGACTATATAGTAGGCTAACCACTGCAAGGATATAGATCCCAGAGAAAAGGGACATTATAGTCCGCCCTCCCCAAGATTGCTTGTCCCCAAGCAATCCTCACCTGAACAACCTGGCCCATCCTGAATGCCGGGATCCCAAACTAGTCGATACAATGCTCTACCCAAGCTCCACTGCAACCACTGGAGAAAAGTAGAACTAAACTTGGAAGCTCTGTCAAACACGGTTTGCAGAAGAAGCATACTGCCAAGCATAGAAGATCCCAAAGCCCACAACCCAAGTGGAAGCCTACCATACTCATCATCCATTGACGTCCGTTGTGTGACTCCGACATATTCTTCACCAAGCTGAAGATGGTGAAGCAACCCACTGTAGTAAACTCCACCTGGATCCCATGGACAAATTTGTAATTTGTCCTTCCTGTCTCCTAAAGACTCTTGCTGCCCCACTCTAACTACACCAGGAGTGCCAAGCTACTTGGAATTTGCTTCTATATTTCGTATACCAATAGTATGCATATCCTATAGAAGCAGCTCAAAACACTTTTAAGGTTTGTCCCCTTCATCCACAAAAGGAAACTCCTCACACTACCCATCCAACTCACACTTGCGTTTCTTTTGCCTCATAGCCAAATCAAATGTGAATGGATTGAAAGTAGTGCATACTGTCTCCTAAAGACTCTTGCTGCCCCACTCTAACTACACCAGGAGTGCCAAGCTACTCGGAATCTGCTTCTATATTTCGTATACCAACAGTATGCATATCCTATAGAAGCAGCTCAAAACACTTTTAAGGTTTGTCCCCTTCATCCACAAAAGGAAACTCCTCACACCACCCATCCAACTCACACTTGCGTGTCTTCTGCCTCATAGCCAAATCAAATGTGAATGGATTGAAAGTAATGCCGTATGCACATGACACATAATGCACATTGTGGAACACATCAGTAAGCCTTGTCGGAAGTCCTGATCCACTACTAGGATCCCAAGTCCTACACATATTTCCAAACTCCATACAGGGATCAAAAAGGGCACCATTATCCAACTCAAAGAGTGGATTATCATAAAGCAAATCAGCATCAACCCCAAATAATGGATTATTAACAAATTGTAAACTATCTTCTTGCTGATTTGAATCACTGTTTGCCGAGTTTTTGGGGTAGTGGATGAAATCAAACTCCTCCTAAAAGTGGTCTTGCTCTTCCATCACTTGTTTAATCTCTTCTCTTGCTGAATACTCATCATTAAGGACTGATGTAGAATGTGCCAAACTCAGTTCTAAACAAGGCTCCTTAATTTGATTTCTTGTTTCTTGAAGGGCTACTTGAGCAGCCTCCAAGGAATCCTTAGTTTTCACAAGCTTGGAAGTAAGATTGTCAGCTTCCTCTTCTTTCCTTCTCCATGCATCCCAATAGGTAACAGCTAGTTCGAGGAGAAGATCCCTAACCGAAAGCAGATTTAAATAATTTGATTTCATTGCCTTCATAGCTGTTTTGACTCCCTGTAAATCAGCGGGAGAGGATTCCTCTTCAAAACCTTTTTGCCCTCCCTCACGTTGAACCTTCCAAAGGTGATTTCCATCAACTTGTGAGAGCTATCAAAATGTGTTAATGCTGCTACAATCTGTTTTTCACTAACCTTCAGTTAGTTTTCCAAACTACGCTTATGAACAATATTGGATTCATTTGATGAAGTAGCTGATTGTTCTTGGAGAATTGGAGTCTTCCCAAAGTCTTCTTCTATGATAACCTCATTGCTTACTAGCTGATTTGGAACTATGGCAGCGTTAGTTCCTTAACCAAAATCATCGCCATCGTCCCACTTAACTGTTTCACTAGATGATGCTATGCTTTCTCCGTGTAGACGAAACAAAACAGTGTTAGAATCACACATAGAATAATCAAATTCAATTGACAGCTTAGAAGGTACCACAATCTCTAGACTCCTCACAAGGAGACTTGTACAACCTTGACCTGTACCAACATCTGTTTCTCCCTCATTGCACTCTCTTGTGCCATTCTGCTAGCATAACATTGGATTAGTCCCCTCTTCCTTTGTTGAGGAACCAAAGTCAAATTTTACTGCCTCTTGAAAATCAATGTACTCAGCTATAATGGAAGAAACCCCTAAAATTTCAATTTCATCCGTAGCATCACAAACATTAGAGGCAACTTCCTCAGTTACAATTTCTACTTTTGTGACTATTTGCTCCTCAGATGTAGTTGCAATTCATATTTGGTTTCCTGTTTTACTTGTTTCACAAACCACAACTTCTTGTTCCTTATCTGAATGTTTTGATTTTGCACTCATCCTTAGATATTCCCTTTTAAAGTCTGGGTCCTTCATCAGATTAAACAATTCTTGCATCAATTCAATTATAGATTTATCCACTATGGTCATCTTTTACCCTGTCTGTACCTCTGCTGTATACCTGTTCTTCACCATTGAAGTGTCCCCTACTAGGAATGCATGATTTTTTGATTTCTTTCTTAGTTTCACAATGCTATTTGCAAACTAATTTATTGAACTGATTCAAATGATTTATCCTTTGTAATGTTTGCATTGATAATTTTTTGCGATTTATTGCTTAGTTTGACTATGTAAACATTTTGTCAAACTGTCTACTAGATTTTTGTTATGAGTTGCTTTTGATTGTTTCTGTAATGGTCTAGCCCAATTTGCCTATAATTTTTTTTTTCTGATTTTAGCCATCTAATTGACTAGACATTTCGTCAAACTGATGACCGATGGCTGTTCTATGTTTGTGATTCACCAGCTTGCAATTGTTTTTGTTCATAATATTCATTTCATTTAATTTGGCACTACGAACCTTCTTAGAAATACAACATTCCGTGTTCAACTTAACAATAGTAACAATTAATGGACTTAAAGCCTTTATTAAAGCAAGAGATACTACAATGATATCATTGCTTATATATGGGAATACATAGTAGTGATTTTAAAACTCTGACATGTGATTAACGCCTAATTCTCAAAGACTTCTTTGATCTTGAACAAAGACCCTCAAGGATGATATAGTAGTCACCTTTATTGTCTCATTCCTGAAGTCACAAATTCTTCCCAACTCTTGCAACGTTTTCACTGATACAATTATTTTCCTTCAATTTTCTAAACTTGTTCAATGCCACTTCATTGGGCTGAATGGCGGTGCATAGAAGAAATCGAGAATCTTGTACTTTATTTTTAATTGCCCGAACACCATATACTGCCGATTATTTAACTGTTGCTCCCTTATAATATAAGTTGCTTCCTTTCGGGGTGGGATATTAAAGAAGATTGAATAATATTATTAGGAAGAAGCGATAAACTTTGCCGCTAGATGAGTCCAAACAAGACTCTCCTTAATTCTCACGGTACTCCTTTCTAAATTTTATGATTTCGGGCCTTTGGGAAGAATTCTTGTCTATTCAAATTCCAAAACTCCCACATCTCAGTTACAATGATATAGATTCAATAAATCGACGGCATGAGAATACCAAATGACTCACAATCGCTTGTCCTATTACCAACTTTCCTGGCTCTTAGCAATGCCGATGCTTAGCAAATGGCTCAATAAAGACCTCAATTCGCAGACTCAGAAAACATCGGACTGTTATAAATTTCTTGTGAAATGTATTTACCATTCAGTCGACTCCCACGACTTGATTACTATGCCAATAGATAATCTCAACTCATGTAGACTGGTGAGTTCCTTGATAGCATTGGTTTCTTTGAACTCCCAGAATGGCATGAAGTTTTTCGGAATGACTCACGTGTCTTGTGTAACTGGTGTTCATGAAGAACCCGACTCCTCTAAAGCATTCACTTGTCTCTCTTTCAGATGTTTTGCAAGTTAAAGCGACAAAACTTACGTCTCCAACGCACAACATTCACATAGGCTGCTCCCGATAAATTTATTTTCCTTCGATTAATATCCTCATTCTTTCAAACTTCTGATATGGTATTGAGCTCTCGTGTCATCCAATGATACTTCCAGTGGCTCCTCAACACTTGACGTTTCAGTTTCTCCTCCGATTCATTCAAACTGAATGATATTCGCAAATAATTTGGCCCCTTTATAAGTTGACTATATTCATTTAATCCTCTTAACTTTCACAGACACGTCTTTTCATATCGGCCTTCAATGATAATTATTCTGAAAGGTTGTCATACTCCTCCTTTATCTATTTGCAGCGACTCTAAGGAAGGCTGTTCGAATATTCAAAAACTGACTGGATGTCCAAGCAAATACAAGCTATGCTTCAATTTATTTCAACAAACCCAGCCACTCAATTTGAGTTTGGAAAGATTATGCACAAACTCCTTTCTCAGAATATTTACCAATACAACACCAATTTTCATTTATTCACAAACACAACAATGAAATACACTTGGATAGAATTGGCCCCCACATTTATTCTGCTATTACCTCCATCATTTGACTGAGAATAACAAGACAGTGAATTCAATACTAAAAAGTAGGCAATACTTCAAACTTAGAAATCATCTGCAATTCATAAAACTGAAATTCTGAAAATTGTCTTAAAGGATTCTACATAATTTCATTAACAAACTATCGCTTAAAAAGCAAGTGAGAAAACTGATTGTCTTCTCCGGCTATCAGCCAGGGCAGATCTTTCACTGCCGTAGCCAATCTTCTTTCAGAGGTCTCCCCACCTCAGAAAGGCTGTGAACTACGTTCACCAACAATAACCTGTTCCAAAATCCAAAATCCAGCCTGCTTCAAATTGCTCCAAAATATTCTTTTATAACTTTGGCCTTGACCCTTGGCTTCCCCTTGCCTGACTGTTCAAATTAGTTTCCTCTTTTAATTTCCAATTGTGACTTAATTTTGATTTTGCATTTAATAAGTCACTAAAATATAATATTATTTAATTAATAATATTTCCTTTTGAATTAAAATTTGGAGGAAAATATTAAGTAATTAAAATAATATTATATTTCTCCATGTAATAAAAAATGGGACATCACAGTTTCCCACTAGATTGGTATTTTTGTTTTTATCACAAGAATTTAATCACACTTCAAATGGAAGATGACATGTCACACAAGCAGTATACCAGGATGAATATATTTATGCGCATAACCAATTATACAATACTCATAATAGAAAGTTTCCAACTGATAACTACTAGCTGGAATGTATCAATATATTAATTTGCATGCACAACAAATAACTTCTGACCTATTTTGTAACTTAATATTTTCCCCTTGGCCTATGGAATTGGTCAACTTCTTCTCAGGTATGTAAAGTCAGCTACAGGAGTATAGACGTAGGTCCTTCCCTGGTCAAATATTCATCATGCTGATCTACCCAAGACTCCATGAACACCCTTTAGCAACTTCAACGTTCCAAAATACCTTGTTTGGTCCTCCCTTTGTCTTTTATGTATTCCAAATTGTTAGATCACTGCCTTAATGACTGTAGCTCTTCTTCAAATCACGGCTCCAATAATAGCTTCGACAACAAATCAATAAGTAGTGGTTCATAATAAGAATGGAAACCCGACTCTGCCTATTGAGTCACACCAAATATGATGACTCTTGTAATATTTGTTACTTCTTCAAGAAATGCTGCTACCTATCCATTGAAACGACATACTTTGGCCCGTCCCATGGTTAATATTCATGAATTGAGGCAAAGATATATTTGAAGCTACGATTATATAAATTGCCCCCTCTTTAAATTCACTTTTCGAAACATATGCCATATAATGAAATAATAATAAAGTAACTTAAAATATATCATTTTAATTAAAGTTACTTTATTCACCTTATAATGCCATATTATAAAGTACTTTATTAAAAGTAACTTTATAACATTAAATTATAAAGTCACTTTAACAAAAGAATATTATTAAAGTAATGTGACTTTAATAATTTAATTACTCTCGGCAATAATCTAGCAATAACCTCCTGAGAGTGTCTTGACACATATACCAACTGCAAGCGTGCCGCCATTGAACCTAATATTACTTACTATAAATAGCAAGTGTGAACGAAGAACTCCTGAATTGCCTTCGTAAGCCCTACCAAGCAAAATACTAGATCACTAAGTTAAAGATGCCGGAATGAAACATCAAGCCTGTTGAAGTCCCTAAATTCCCTCCAAAGGGTCCCCTGAACATCCCATTAGCCTACGGGGACCGGATAGTAGGGTAAGCATTGCAAGGATACAGATCTCGGAAAAAAAGGGACAATACATTCTCACAGTATTCTCAAAGCTGTTTGTTTTCAGCTTTGAGGGCTGCCTTGCCCACACCATCCTTGAGGACTCTTTCCTTGAGGTTTTTAGTGGCTACCTTGATGAAATTGACATCTCTTTGATGTGACCTTGATCCCAAATCAGTCTCTATATCCCGTGTCGCTTTTTCCTTAGGAGGAATAATTGTAGGAGATGAGTGATGTATTCTCAAATTTGTTTGTTTTCAGCTTTGAGGGCTGCCTTGTCCTCACCATCCTTGAGGTTTTAAGTGGCTACCTTGAAGAAAATGACATCTCTTTTATCTGACCTTGCTCCCAAATCAGTCTCTATATCCTGTGTTTCTTTTTCCTTAGGAGGAATAGTAATCTCAATATCTTGTGTTTAATTTTCCTTAGGAGGAATGGTAGTTCCAAACTCTCCCAATGATCACGTGACCCTTTGGATTTTTCTTTACCCAAGATTTCTCTTTGGCTTAGGATTTGACTTAGAAAGAATGGTTGCAAGTGTCAAAATATTGATCTATAAGAGGGCACAAGCTTCCTCTTTCTAGTCACCTTAGATCTAACCCATTCAAGTCCTTTATTTCCCTACTCATCTCCTAGGAGGGTTTCTCATAGGAGGGATGGTAAGGATAGGGGATGTTTGGGAGAATGAATATTAGGAATGAGAATATTCGGGGATGGAAGATTTTGAGGATGAAGTGGAGAAGGAATGGGAGGTGGAATGGAAGGTGTTTTGGATGTGGATGTCAATACAAAACCCCCTAGGTGTGGGTGAAGGGGAGAGGTGATGAGAAGTTTTAGGAGGAGAAGAAGGAGAAGCTGGCAAAGTAAAAATTAGAATATATGACATAAACCAAGGTTTTGGATATGGATGAAGTTGAGGAGAAGACCTCAGACTCTTCTTAGCAACCAATTTGAACTTTTGAACTCTTGGAGCTGTGTTTGAAATACATGGAACTTTGAGATTTTCCCTTTCTTCATCCTTATCACCTCTTCCATTCCCAACAATCCTTGTACTTTGTAATGTCCCTTACCCGACTTTGCCCTAGATTTCGCTTGTTGATTAGATTTAGGGGTTCTTTTCAAATAAATGTTCTCTTTAATGAAATGATCTTGGATTGAAATCTGCATTCACCGATGTAATAACATTTCCACAAACACATCACTGTTAGCATTAATATCTAGATATCCAAAATATAAGCATAATCATAAAGCAATAATGAAGACATATGAGTGGCATGCTATGTTACACGGGGACGCGTCCCCTGGCCCAAAACCCCTCGTCCTCGTCCCCTGCCGTCCCGGGGACGGGGGGACGCAAAGGGGACGTCCCCCTGCCGTCCCCGAAAATGCAAAATCCATCGGAAACGCCAGGAAACGTTTCCTTCACTTTGGGGACGTTTCCTTGTCCCCAATACAGATTGGGGACGGATTGGGGACGTTTCCCCATCCCCAATACGAATTGGCGACAGATTGGGGACGGCTAGCCGTCCCCTACAGGCTGCAAGTCAAAATATATTAAAAAACAATTAAAAAATGATTTTTTAAAGGTTTAGTTCCTTTGCACGGGGCCCACCAACTGTTTAATGTTTTAATTGTTTGGGCTAAAGTCTAAAAAAGACTAAATATTAAATCTTTTAGTTCCACTCTTGCCAGAGGATGATAGTGACTTAGATAGTTCTGAGTCTTTGGATATTCATAGCCTGAATGAGGCTTAATTTCATAGACTGTTGTATTTAATATTTTGATTTTCATGTTTGAACTTTGAAACTTCTGGATACATGTTTGAGACATTTGGATATTTCATATTGATAGACCATGGTTTTATTGAAGTTTGATACTGTTGTGATAAATTTTATAATGCTTTAATGACATTTCTTATGCTGTTATAGTACTACTCTCACGATTTACATACATATTGATATTGTTGTTATCAATTATTAATTTATTGACATATCTATCTCTCTTTCCCTCTCTCTCTCTCTAATATATTAATAAATTTTGAAAAAATCGTATATATATATGTATTTTGTATGTCGCCGTCCCCTACCATCCCCTAAAAATTGCCCCTTAGGAAACGTCCCGGAAACGTGTCCCCTGCCGTCCCCCTCGTCCCCGTCCCTGTTAGGCCGTGGAACATAGGTGGCATGGGTAGATCCGCCCGAAGCTATCCATCTAAGCCCAAGGGAACAAGCATCCTATCAGGTTAACCCACTCCTTGGCCTTGAGCTGAATGTCCAAACCAAGACCATTCCATACTTGGAGCGGCGTGCTTAGTGGAAACACTTGTACCTGCTTTCTCTACCCACGTCAGCCTCTCAAAAGACACTTGACTTATTGGGGATAGTCGGGAGAGCAGATAAGTGGCCCGGGCCTACCACCCCTCCATGGCCGCGACGGACTATGAGTGGAATCCCCACCCCTCCATGGCCCACCCATGCCTTGGGACTGGGCGGACTATGAGTGGAATTTCCACCCCTCCAGGGTCCATCCCTGCCTTGGGTTCCAAGGGCAGACTTAAGTGGGGTTTTTAGGCACCACTTCCCTCGCACCCTTCCTCCCAATAAGCTTGCAAGCACAAAGAAGACAGTCTTTAAACAATCAGATGTATTTGCATTCATCCAAGATTTATTTCATGCCTATCATCATATATATTTTCATTTATCAAGGGTTCTTTAAGTTCATCATTCCCTAGAATAATTTTCATTATGATAAGATTAAAGAAAGCATTCTATCAATAATCAGATTAGCAATATCTATTTCTTATATTCAAAATATGCTAAATATTATTGCTAAGTGAGTACATCACCTGATTGGCTGTGTCTTCCCTTGACTCTTTATTCCTTAATCGCCTTCCTTCAATCTTACATTTGATTAGTCATAGGATAAAAACATATATAAATAAATATTAATCTATTCATTTTTATATTAAGATCGTAATTACTTATAAGGCTCAATAATTGTTGCAACCATCATTATTGCACAATCGTGAATTAATTTTACTAATTGCTTCCTATGAATATATATATATATATATATAGAGGCATTTATAACCATATTAAGCTTACTTCCCTTATTATGGATTCATCCTATATATATCTCTCATTGCACTATCTTCTTATTCATCTCTTTCTGTTCTTGATATCTGCTCATTAATCAGATATAAATCCTTCTATTAGGCTGCTGCCTTCCAACTCAGGATATATATCCCCTGTTCAGGTTCTGAAATATTAATTGCTTTTGACATACAAATATCTATTTCCCATCCCCATTCCCTCAAATATACTTATTATTTATATCCCTCTACCTGAATGAAGGACCCACCTCTCAATATGGATAGACATGTCTCTTTATTATTAATATATTCCACTATACTTAATCGCTGCCTTTGGAATATTATTCCTTCCCATAACCGTTGCTATTTGAAATGATAACTATTGGTTTAATATTGGATTGCTGCTTTATGACTTTGTTGCCCTCAAATTATACTTATCGCTGCCTGCTGTTATGTGTTTATTTATTAATATTACTGTATGTAAATCGCTGTTATCATATTTTGCTTATTAATTGATATTTATAATTGCTAGTATTAATTGTCTTATTAATTATAATAAATGTATTATAATTATAATATTATCTATAATCATTATAATTATAATAATAATATTTAGATTGCTATTATATTTACATATTTATTTATCTAGTTATTTGCATATTAATATTTCATACTGAAATATAAAATCACTAAAATGTGTTTTGTGATTACTATTTATTTATTTATTTGCTTTTCAATATGTTGCAATTTTTGGGGACATGACATACTTGTCATTGTATTCGAAGAGAAAGAAGGTACCGCCTTTCTTTTAGTGGGCTGCTATGTGTTGGTTGATTTTTGACTAATTTCTTTTCTGGTTTCAAAACTTTTTAATAAGTTTTATCCATTGAGTTTGTTGGCTCTCAAAGTTTTATGTTCTCTAAACCCTAAAGAGAAACCGGACCCAAGTCCCAGGGGATACCAACTCAGAGAGACAGGCTTGTAAGTTATGATCAGGCAGGGACAGCTATGGACCAATTCATGATATAGGGTAATATCTCCTTTTGTCTTTGCTATGCCAAGGGGGGGTGTTCTCTAATGTCTTAAGACAAGACATTGAAAGATAAGTGTTCAATTAGACACAAGGCTCTAACAGCCATACCCAAGGTGTTTTGAATCCCAAAGAATTGTCCCTAGATTCCTAATAGCAATGGTTGCAAACAGACCTACAAGACCGCCAAGCAGATGACAACTTGCACATGTAACAAAAGAGAACATCAGTATTATATCTCTACAAGCATGCTTGGTGCAGATTCACTTACAAAACCATAAGTACGAATAAGTTTGCATGGTGCAAGGAGGCTATGAGCCTTGTATCTTGGACTTGATTCATTTAATGTTTCTTGTTTATGTCATTGCAGTGTATGATATCAATTGGGAGAATGTTAGGATTAAGGCGATATTAAATTTGCAAATCCTATGTACTAATGCCTGATCTCCAACATCTATTAGATAGGTACTTGGATGTCCATTTAGGTGGTTGAGAGATTATTATTAATTTTATTAATTCTCTTTGTAACTTGGAATATTAGTTGTTTTATTTTAAGAGGGGATGTTACTTATGATGGCGATGGTTGTGGAGTGCTTTGAGGTCATTTAATACACTTTTGCATTCTTAGGCACTAGGAGGGAGAGTGGGGCATCTATTCACTATTGGGTGGGTCCCTCATGCATAATGTAGCCTATTATTGGAGCACCATTTTGGGGGAAGTGTGCCATTGATTAGGAGTGGTAAAAAATGCTTTTACGAGTGGTGCTATTTATAATGCATTAAATATTTGTCACATGGGGCCATTGGATTTTTTTGCATAGAATGGTTTCATGATAGTTGGTTTAGGTAAATCTACTTGTGGTTTCATCTCTCCAGATCTTTATAAATTGGATGCATTAAAGTTGTTTTTATGGGTCTTTGCATGTTAAGCACTGTTACATTGTTAGAGTGCTGTCAGATTAAAGGGACAAAGTTGGATGCATTGATGCAACACTTGTATTGAATCAATATAGACTTTTCCTTTCTTTGATGGTGTAGTTTTTTCTCGAAAGGGTTTCTCCATGTTCATTTGGTGTTATGTGTGTAATTATATGTGCTTGCTGATTTTAATTTGCTATTTTGAATTTCTACATGCTTCCCCAAATTCTATTTCAGATTTAAAATGGTTAATCACATGATCTTAATCAGATTTGAACACTTAATTATACTCATTGCATTTTATTCACCTGTTTCTCAATAATATCAATGAACTGAAAGATTTTCTCTGATAGCTATATTACTTTTCTAGATAATGTCCTTTCTCACTCGCCTATTGTACAAAAGGACAATTTAACGCTTGTGCTCATTTTAATGAGATTTTCTAGGTTGTGGTTAACCTTAGTAAATTGAGATTGTGGTCTTCAACATCTTCTAGTATGCTCTTTCTAGGTTTCGTGTTTTGTATAAAGGAAAACATTTGGAGTTAACAACTCATACGTACTTGGGAGTTTATTGGACTATCCATTAGTGTAGAAGCCAACCTTTTGAGCCCTGCCCATGCAAGGATATGGCTCACTTTCATTCTTTTATTGGTGCCTAAGTAGGAGTGAGTGCAACTAATTTGATTTATTATTCTTGGTTTCTGGCTTAACATTTTAGGCTGAAAAAGGGCTGATGAGGAATGCTTCTTGACACACAATTGCAAAATTTGTTGACATTGATCAGAACACAATCTTCAAATCCCCATAATTTTTAAATCAAGTGGAGACGGTGGAGAAGCAAATGTAAATATATTACAAAATATGCATGTAGATGTACCTGTTAGCTGTAGCTGTTTGCTGTTCAGTTGTCTGTTGGTATTTTGTTTTATAGATTTTTGTTTGTAGTCAAGGAATGCTAGCTCATATATAGCTGCATTTTCCCATGTAATTCCATTGCCTGTGATTTCAATCTAACAAAGTAAGATTTTATGATCTGATAATCTGTCTTGAAAAATTACATTTTTTGAGAACCAACTGCACCTATTTTGAGACAGAATCAGCTACTTATCAATCAAATATCATCCAGGATTAATGGCTGGCTCCCAAGGCCCAAACATCATGGTTCATGATTAAACCTTTTAAATATGTTGAGAAATAGCCTGTCATTTTATATAATTTTCAAGAAGCAGGAAGATTTGCCTCAACTATTGTTCTCTCATTTATTTTTGTGAGTCAATTTGAAATTTCAAAATTTGAGAATAATCAAGGTTAATATGGTTTATAGAAATTGATAGTGAGCGTAAGTTTCCAATTACATGTCCAAAATGGATAAATCATATTTTGTTTTCTTTAGTATTCCCAATAAAAGCCCCATGTCTTAGCTGTTTTAATTGCAATAACATACAATTGGTTCTTTGTTTTTCAGTAATGTTAAATCTATTTAATTGGTTTTGTTGTAGGCATTATACCCTGATAACACCTATGGTGTTGACAGTGGAGGGGATCCACAAGTCATTCCAAAGCTTACATTCCAGGAATTTCAGGTTTGCACTCTTGAGAGAAAAGTGAAACGATCAAATAATAATTGAAAGAAGGAAAGTTGATTGATGTATTTGTTGTAATTGTCTTTCAGTTTTGAGACTAGTTTGTGTTTTCCAATGATATAATATAATTCATATCAGATTTATTTTTGCTTTAGCCTGGAGTTGTATAAAGCTTCTAGTAGTATTTATTTTGTTGACACTACAAGAAAAAAAGAAAGAAAAATAATATATTAATGTCCATGAATGACCAAGAATAGGTCAAAGGGGCTGAAATGTACATCAAGTATAATAACAAAGAACTAGGGAAAAGGGGGCCATAGATTAGAAGAAAATACAATAAAGCAATAAAAGAATGTAAAAACAATAAATAGATAGACAATGGTTAATTTAAAAGGGTAATCCCCAAACGAGTACAAGAATAAATAGAAATGTGAGGGAGAACCCCACAAAGTAAAGGAAGTAGATGAGGATCACTCAGGTGGGCAACCAAGAACCTTAGGTGCTAGTGTTCTTGGATGCATTGGAGGAGCCAACAATATTATCATCAATCACTGCAAGATTACCAATGCAGAGTTTGGGAATGCTTGTTGGATAGTCCAGGGCAAGGGAGTAGGGATGGACAATCCTAGGAAGCAGTTGATTCTGCATAGAACCTCTCATAACAGTAAAAGTTGAAGAATTGCTAGTGTTAGAGGAGAATTTAGTAATGTGAGCTTGCCTTGAAGTTTCATGCTTGAATGAATGAATGAATGAATGAAGATTTTTAATAATGTCCACGAGGCCAAACAGCCTATGGGACCCACAGATCAGCAGCAAAAATGGAACACCACTGCAACTGAAATATGCTAACCAATTTTTTCGATGAATTAACACACATAACCAGCACTTAATCAACTCGGTTAGCGTTAGCTCCAAATAGAAAACTGAACTTGAAATGAACTCACACCAAGAATGCACACTCAATCCCAATGAGAGATAGGTGTTGTCATATGGCGGAGGAGCTAAATGAAGATACTTGAAAGAAAACTACTCAACGTCAAGAATGTGCACTCAAGATCTCACTGAGGGCGAGGTGCTAACATATGACGGAGTGTTGAATTGAAAACTAGAAACTGATAGGCGGATAACCAGCCATGAAAAGCATTTCCACACTACCACCAAACAGTGGGGGGAAAAGATTACAAATAAAACAATTCATCCGCTGCAGCGGGCATCCACAGAGCTGTGGACTTCCACCGCTATAACCAGACAACCGGGCCAAACCATCCATCTTATTTCACACCTTAACTGAAATGAACCGATTATAACCCTCAACCTTTACAAAAAACTGCAGATTACAAATTACAATGATAGCAAGTGAACCTTAGAAAAAGAAGTATGAATTCTTACAATCATATAACACTCCAAAACTGAAGTATAAGACCAAAAACTGAGAATTATAACAGTCTGATATAAAAATCAGAATTCTGGAAATTCAAACCAGCTACAGAGAAAATCAATGAAATGTTCATAACTCACTTAATTCACCTCCGAATTGAATGCCGTCTTTTGCTGTGTCTTCTTAGAAGGTAGGCGAACATTTTTTGATCATCAAACAGCAACCAAACAACAGCTTTATTTCTGGCACAAATCCCAATGCTTCCTTGAATGGTACGGCCTTGAGCAAGGGCGATTTTGACAAGTAAAAATCATAAACTCAAAACTAACATCTGAAACTCTCCAAAGATGGTCGCCTTGGGTGTAGGAATGGATTGGAAAAGTACCCACAAGCAAATTAAATTCACTCCAAAAGTTGTATGCAAAAACCACTTTCAGCTGTGACTGTATCAGCAACTTTAAAACTGGAAATTTCATCAAAATCTTCAACTATTGAGCTCAATCTGCTAGTCTGATTTGAGAAGCAGCAAATGACCAACTAGGTGTTGTATTTCAAACACGAAAATGGATTGGAACTAGGAGGTAAGCATCCCTCGAAGTATTAAACAAGTTGTCATTTCGACAGCATAATATTAGCATAAAAATATTCGATCCTAAGCACTTCAAACAGCAGCAATATATAAGCTTTTGTTGGAAAATGAAGCAACAAGAACTCTTCAAATTCCAAGAAGTTGAATCACTTCAACTTCCAAAAGGGACGCCACCTTTTTGCCTTTTACTTTTTTTTGAAATAATAAAATATCATTCAACTTCCCTTTTAGGCATCTATTTCATATTGCAACAATAAAGCATTTATTAAATAATTAAATGCTCACTTGACCCCTTTATGCCCCCTTCTTTAAAACAACTTGAAGTCCTCAAGCCTAGGCATGGGGTACAACTTCAAGACATGAAAATTGACTAAGTCTGAAACTCAGTCCAAGGAGATAACCAAATACAATGCCCAAGCTGCAACTAATGAATTGCTAAAAATAGCAAACTGACAAATGCCAAACTAAACCAAATTGATGATGATGCTTCTGCCAAAAATGAACTTACTAAAAATAGTAAATGCCAAAAATAGTAAGTTAACTTCAAAACCATCAGAAAGCCAAACTGAACACTGAATTGCAAAGGATTGAATTGCTGCTAGATAGATACTGCCAAAAGATAGACTTGCTAAAAATAGCAAACTGCTATAAATAGTAAGTCTGCACAACATCCTCTGAACGCCAACTGAGCAGTATCTGAAAGAGGAAACCCTAATTTTATACTTCAGCTTAGCCTACGGATTTCCGGAAATAGGCTAAATCCAAAAGAAGAGTCAATGGCCAAAATGGGGACATTACAGCAACCCGAAACATAAACCACCGCCCAGTAATTACTTGATCTTTCTTTCCTTTTGTAACTTGGATCTTCTGCTATGTATTTTTACCAAGTAATCAACACTTTTCGATATTCTCTCTGCCTCAAATAAGCTGTATAACGTGTCCACATTTAGAATCTCGATATAATTGACCTGAATATCCATATAAGCTGGACATTGCATGATGTAATGCTATTCCGTCTCTACAAGCCCTAAAGTACAAAACCTGCATGTCCTATCAGCCCATTCTTCTTTAGGTGTTGTCCATCTAGCAGTTTCACATCTTAGTTGGTGCAAACTAGTTCTTAGCTGAGCTATTAGCATTTTCACTTTCCATTTTATTTCCTCTCCTATATAGTTTTTTTGAGTATGGTCATATGAGGGATTAAAGTGCTTGATGTAATACTTCCTTTTCCTTGATAACTCCCTAGCCCACATGCTTTCTTTAACTTTTTGTTGCATGTACATTTTGATTGCCTTAATGTTATTTGGGCAATTATCTATGCTGATACCCCACTTGCTCAACCACTTGTTATTTTGCTTCATCCACGTGCTCTTCCTTCTATTTAATTTCTTTGCTGCTGCCATTTTAGGCCAATGGGACACCTCCATGTTCTCTAGCCTCTTTAAGTAACTTAGTAAACGAATCATAGCCGATGTCTCCATAGGTAAGGCCCCAGCCTCCGCTAGGACAATCTCATAGGGAACAGATGATTTTATTTTGAGGCTACTTGTGATTAATTGTTTTTGTAGTCTTTCAATTTGTCTCCACTTCATTGTTGAGGTATTGCCACCCCAAACTTCACACCCATAGAGAACCACCGGCACCACTAGTAACCCAAAGAGAGTTTCTTCGTTTTCCAGTCCCATTATTCAACACTCCTACATTTGTTTTGCAAAGAGTATAAAGATTTCCAACCACCTCGAATCCTTTTTGCTCTAGATGCCTCCCAACTAAGCCTATAGTGAAAATCAAGGCCAAGGTACTTATAATTGCTAACCACTTGCAAGGGGCTGCCTTCGAAGACAAATTCTAAAACTTCCTTCTTTCTTTTCAAGGTAAATATCATAACCTTAGTTTTGCTAGTGTTCACTTGCATCCCAACCTCTTCACAAAATAACTCAAGAGCTTTCAAGTGCTCCCTTAGATCATGCGTTGTTTTTTCCATTAGAATAATAGCAGCAATTTTATTACATAATTTGTCAGTTCAACTCCTCCCCCACCAAAATTGTCTAACCATTCCTCTAATTTGTCAATATACAACCCAAATAATGTAGGCGAGAGAGGGCAGCCTTGTTTGACGCCAATGTCACTCCCAAAACATTTAGACATTCCCTTTTTAGTTCTGATTTTAGCTTGCACCTGATCACATAACCTATGAACAGCAGCCCTGTGCTTTTTTGGAATTCCCAACTCTTCCATTCTAGGCCATAACTTGTTTCTAGGGACCGTGTCAAATGCTTTCTTGAAGTCTACGAAGCAACAAAAGACCTCACCACCCTGTTTATCCCAAACTTTCTCAATCAAGTACCTAAGAGTAATGCAGTGATCAATGGTAGAGTATTTTGGTCTAAAGCCCGCTTGACCTTTTGCCCTCTTTCCCTCTTTTTCTGTCCACTTATTAATCCGACGCTCAACCATGCTCCCAAAATTTTTACCAAAGAGCGGGTTAATCATTATAGTGCGGTAATTTGAGGGGTTGTTGATATCACCACTTTTGTGCAAGGGGATGACAACACTGGTCATCCAATTCTCTGGAAAACCATATTGAATAACCCTATTGAATATTCTTTTGATGTGCGGCATGAGGGCATCCACACCCCATTTTAAATATTCTGATTGTAAGCCATCTATGTCACGTGCTTTGCCCACCGCAAGCCTTTTAACTCCTTCTTTGATGTCTCTTGTGGAGAAGAGCTTAGCCCTTGATTTAATTACAGGAGGAACATCTTTGTCTTGCACCCTCTCATAACAGTTTTGCATATTCCAGCCATTGTAAGTCTATGATATTGTTCTCTTTGACTGTGTTTTTTTGCTATAATTCTTTCCAGAACCCTCTCAAATTGTGCCTACCCATGGAAATCAGCTCTTTCTGCCTTGTTTGCATGTAAACCTCTTTTTTCACTCTCACAAGTTTTCCATATTCTTCTTTATTTCCCTCAGATTTAGCTTTTCTTTTCGCTGCCTTGCATTCTTCATCGTACCACGGATTCGCTGGAAAACTATTTTTGCCACCTCTCTTAGGTTTAGACCTTTTGCACCAACTAAGAGCTTTGAGGATTATTGAAGTCAAATTATCGCTGCATATTGTTTTTCTATTTATAGTGCTCATCTCAGTGCCACC